>LDAU01000178.1:0-82257 GCA_001447515.1 Pseudocohnilembus persalinus
ATTAATAAATATTTTTCAATTTTAATATATTTTTATGTTAATTATATACTGATATATTCAAAATTTGTATAATATAAAATAAAAATAATTATCTCTAAGCTGTAGATCAATTTTTAAATTCTTGAAGTAATAAACTCAATTTTTAAAATTAAAATATTTATAAAATATATATTTTTATGTAAATAATCTAAGTTTTTCGCTGACAGACAACGACTTATTAAAAAGAAGTAAGTATTTTAATAAATTATAATTGATTTTACTTTAATTAAACATACAATATATAATCTGATGAGTTGGACATCAATAATAATAATAATTAATATAAATAACCCAAAAAAACTGATTATTATATGGTATTATATGACTAATTTAATACAATTAACTAACAAAAAGCACTTTTTTAAAAAATAGTTTTTTAGCTAAAATAGAATTGTGATTTTTTTATGGAAAAAAATATTATATAAAGATAAAAAAATAATTATTAAAGTAGATTAAAAAGAATTATGTGAGTTATTACTTTTAAAATTTGAATTATATAAATTCAATAAATAAATCTTGAATAAACTAATAACCATTATAACTCAAATGAGCGGTAGTATTAAAACTTATACAAATTTAATAAAATATTTTTTTTTGATTTAGCATAAAAAATTAATATGTTGAATTGTTATTAATTGTATTATAATTTAACGATTCTTCGGAATTAAATTTTAAAATTATCATAACAGAAACAGCAAATATAAAATAATAGTAAAAAAGATTTAGCTAAATAAAATAGATTTGTAACCTTTTATATATTTTTAAAGATACTTCTAATTATTATATTTAAGTTTATAATAAATTTTCATAAATTAAAATTTAATAATTTAAAAATAAATAAATTTTGGCATACTAAACATAAATTACTAACTTTTACTTATTTAATCTAAATAAACTAAAAAATATGGAAATAGAAAATATAACATAAATATTAAAAAAAAAACATATTATTAAATTATTAGTATACGGAATAGGTTAGAATATTTAAACTAAAATTGGATTTTTAACTAAATTTAAAAGAATAAATTAAAAATTTATTATTAAGTGAACTGAATAATACAACAATATTGATATAATTCCAGATAATTAAAAGAATAAAAGAAAAAAGAGGATTAAATTAAAAATAACAAATAGTACTAACAATTATTTAAAGCTAATATTCATATTTAGCTATAAAATAAACTTTTTAATTATATGAAAATAAAAAGATAGAATTATATTATATAGGTCAAAAATTTTGAAATTAATTTTAATATATATTTTCATATTAATATTAATTAGATTTTTAGATAAAAATAGAATTATATATTGAATAATTACCACAATTTTATCTGCATATATGGAATAAAATTAATAGATTTTTTATTTAATATTTATTACAAATATATTGTTAAATAAATTTCTAAGTTGTTGACCACAGTAATATTCATAAATAGTTGAAATTCTTATAACTTGCCTACAAAAAAAATTTCAAGAGGATTAAACAAATTAATATAATTAATGTTATACAGTTCATAATTGTTTTTTAAAATATATTAAAATTAATAATAAAATTTAATTTCTATTAAGCTATATAAATGAATTACTAATTAAAGGGATCCCAGTGTATTTATAATGATTATTAATCGAATTTATAATAAGTATCATTAATTTGATACTTCTATTAAGATTGGTGTTACTATTAGTATATTTTATTATTATAATTATGATGTAAAAAAATTTATAACTAAAAAGAGAATCCAGATTTGAAAATAGTAATGCTATTCGTGCGAAAATTTGAATAAAATTAAATTTAAGTTTAGAAAAAATTGAAAATTGTAATAACTATCATTTATTTAAATAACATATAAATTAAGATAGGCACATATAAATAATTTTTTCAACACATTATGATTATTAATATATCAATTAATATATAGGATATAAATTAAATTATTAAATATTATCTATCCTAAAATTATATTAAATATAATTTTTTTTTAAATAAAGTGAAGTTTATTTTATTTGAATATGTACTTTAAAACTTATTTTAAATCTAAAAAATAAATATATTTTTGAATTTATAAAATTAATTGATAAAAAGAATATTGAATATTGTCATAAATTATCTCTTTTAAAAAAAAAACCACTATTAAATTGATTTAGAATATTAATAATAAAAATTAACAAATTATTGATAAAAATAAAAAAATAAAAAATATATAAAAACAAACGAAATCTTTATTTGGATAAAAAAAATTTTAAAAAATGGAAATACAAGAACATACAAATAACTTAAAAGTTAATTTTAATTAAAATTAGGTTAAAAATAATACTAATTCTTAATTTCATTCTGATGATTTTAAAGAAAAGAATGCCTAAATTCTAAAATTACCAGATTAATAAACTTTTAAACAGAAATATAGTTTTATTTAATAATAGCTTAATATAAATTATGAGAGAATAAATGATTATGAATGTCAAATGAATATAGAATCTTTTAGTATTTTTGGAGATTACTACAATTATAATTTAATGCTTTTAGATTGGCTAAGCCTTATATAATACAATATATAATTATTAGACAAATAAAAAACAAATTAAAATTAAGAAAATTATAATAAAAATATAGTTCCTTTGATTACAAAGCTATATATTAATTAATTGGATCTATATTTATTTGAAAATAGTAAAACAAAGGAATATAAAAAATACAATAAATTTATTTTATTATTAGGGGAACATTGTCATTATTTTTAAATAAATAATCTTAGTATTTATGTTAACTATGAAATTTTTGAATCATATCTTATTTCTTTACTTTAAGAAATTCCTTTGGTTTTTAAAAACCTATTGATAATTTAAAAATAAGAATAGGAAAGCTTTGATTTATTTTATTTCCTTTGCTTTTAAAAATTTATGAATAAAATAAAAAATAATTGTCAAGATTTAGAGGAAAAAATTCATATATAATTTAAGTATATACAAATCGTAAAAAGCATCTTGTTGATCACAGATTTATAAAAATTGTCAGATATTTTACAATAAATTAACTCATTGAATTTTAACTTTGAAATTAATAATGACAATTATATTATTTTGAAAAATAAAATTTCTTAAAATGTCGAGTAAATAATACCAAATTTATAAATAAATTTCATAAATCCAATTGAATTACGTGATATTTCTATGTAAAATTAATCAATTTGGAGTCATGTAGAGATTGATTAACCAAAAAGATACATTTTACTTTTTTTTCTTTTATAGTTATTGTAAAGCCAATTTTTTATTAATAAAAATAAAATCAATATAGTAATATAAGAACTTGCATTAAAAATTTCGATTTTTGATTAACCATTATTATAAAGATTTTTTAAATTATTAATAGTATATGACAATATTGAAATTTAAAAAATTTCTATATAAGAAACATAAATGGATCGTTCTAGTATAAATTAACCAAGATAATAAGAAATAATAAACTAATTAAATGAAATATTGTGTGAGGTTTTTGATAAACTAAGATAATAAAAATCATATAAACTGAATTTTGATCTTTAATAATTATTATAAAGTGATATTGCTTTATAATTAGATTTAGTCAAAACAAAAAATGAAAATCCTAAAATAATAATAAAAAGTCTTTCATTAGATAATGATTTTTGGATCTAAAAAATTTTAAATTACCTAAGTAAATTTCCTATTACTAAATGTTAGTTCCAAATTTTATCTCACTATAAACTTTTTAGTAATAATTTGATGAATTTATTTTTCATTAATAAGGATAGAAATAATTTTCCATATTTATATTAAGTTGAAATAAATAAAAAATTACCCAATTTAAAAGATTGTCGGAAATAATTATATAATAAATTCTTTTTTCCTCACTACGATAATAATGGATTTTAAAAATTTATATTTTAATATTAATGTGATAAGAGACGAAGATTTAAACAATTTGTTTTACAAAAAATATAAGAGCTACATAATGTAGAAGATGTAAACACATTAATTTAAGATATATAAAGGGAATAATTTAACAAAATTTTTACATAAAAATGTAGGGAATTAGAAGAATAATTTGATAATCAGGAATATAATTTGTAATAAGATTATAACATTATCCATAAAACTATTTAGTAAATATAAAATGAATAGGACCAAATATTAAATACAGTATAGAAAAAAATTAATTATAATTGTATCAGAATCATAGGTATATTTTCTGTTTAAAAGCTTTTACAAAAAATGGAATTAAGAGAAGACAAAATTAAAGAATGTGTTCAATTATGCTTTTGGAATTGAAATTAAGAAAAAATTATTATTATATAAAATTTTAAAGATATTTAACATTTTATTTTTTAATATAATTAGTTTAAATTTAAAAAAATTATTAACTTTTATAATTATTGTAAAAATTTTTATAATATTTAAGAGGTGTAAAAAAGTAAATATCTTTTTATATTTTTTAATATTTGTCTTTTAAATATAAAAAATAATTTTTTATTGCCCTTTTTTTTAAAAAAATCAAAATAATATAAAGATATATTTTTTATAATTAACATTTAAAATTATATTATTTTTATATGACATAAAAATTCTAAAATAAATTTTTAATTATATATTATCAATCTAGACTTAAAATTTAGAAAATATTTTTTAAAATAATAAAAATTATTAAAACATATTTTTTATCTTTACATTTAAAATAAGTCAAAATAGTGGCATAATAATATAAAAATAATTAACTAATTATATAAAGGGTTTTCAAAGATTTTGTGAAAAATAATAAATATTTAAATAAAAATTGAAATTAGTAAAAGAGTATATAAAGTCGATCGTAATTTGAGGAATAAAGTCTAAACTTGCCATATTTTTTTAATTTTGATGCTTTTATAGAATCCCAGACATTTTTATTCATCCCATTGATTTTGATTAGAGTAAAAATATTCAACACATTTCTACAAAAAATTGTATCGTATTTTGGCTCTATCTATATGTTAAAGGCAAAAATTTTTCATAATAGCACACATATGTTAAACAAGACTTATATATCAATAATTTTAATGATAAGTTTCTATAATCCGTAAATTTTTATAAATCTTCATCTTTGATTTTTGGTTCAAATTTTAATAATCTTTTTTATATAAAAAAAGTTATAAAAAGAATTTAAATCACCTAAAATTATTCTCTAATTTCTTAGGTTATGGATTTATAAGATGTGTCTTAATTTTTTAGTTATTTTAAAAAATTAAGCTACGAACATAAGATTTTATTGGTCAGAAGTACGAAAATTATGCTTTTTTTGAATGCGTATGTATGAGAAGAGGTAGGTTCGATTACCATAATTTTTATTTTTATTTTAGACATTAAATATAATAATAGAATTAAAAGATTTAATCAAAGAAAACAATAACATATTAAAAAATATTAAAATCTTTTATATGAAATCTCAGAACACCCTTTATTATAACAATTATTGTAAATTGATTGAGTTTGAAAAGATTCTTTATTCAATTTTTTTTAAAGTCAAAATCCATATTAAAATATTTAAAAAATTAAAAATTAGAATATTAAAATTAGACTATTTTTCATTTAAATATCAAATTTTGTAGAAAAAATTAGTAAAAATATCATAATTGATTAAAAAATTAATTTGATAAATTTAGTAGTTAAATTTATATTTAAATAATATAACTTTACTATTAAAACATCTTAAAAAAATAATATTATAAAGTATTCTTAATTTTACTTTACAAATTTTTGGCATTTATTTTTTTCCAAAATCAAAGAGATAGTATATTATTTAATTATTATTCAATTAGTTTATATAGAAAATTTGAAAAACAATATTACGTAATAATTGTTAAATTGAATAAATTATAAAAATATCATAAATTGTCAAAAATATTTATTCTTATAGCTTAATTATAATAAAATAATAAAATAAATAAAAATTTAAGTAAAATAAAAGATTAATTATCAAATAAAAATAAATTGAATAAATTAAAAAAAAGAAAAAAAAATTAAGGATATACAATTATATATATTAACTAAAATGAACGATTATAAGGCTTTTCCAAATTTATAAAAAGCTGTTGCAGATTTTATTGGTTATGGATTTAGCTATGAGTTTATAGATTAAAACGCTTAAATTTTTAAACTTCCATAATAAGATATATTTTCGGAGCAAAATAATTTACCTTTACAAGATTTTGAGGTAAGTTTTGAAAAAATAAATTAATATGAATGTCAAATGAATATAGAAAAATTTGATTTATTTGGTGATTATAGAAATAACAATATATTGCTTTTGGATTGGTTGGTCCTTTTAGAATACCATTAAGATTAAATAAAAAAAAAAAAAATGAATATAAATGAATATGATAGTTATTTAAATAACGAACAATTTATAACAAAATTATGCATCAGAAATTTGCACATGAATTTTGTAGAAAAAAAATAATATGGTATGTTTATGAAATAGATATAAGAATACTTTTATTGCTTTAAAGTCGATAATTTAAAAATTCAGGCTAATCAAAAAGATGCTATTACTGAAGATTACTTAAAATTAATATATAAATTTGAATAGAAATTTTCATAATTTTACTAAAATTTATAATTTAATATAATTTCGAACACAAACATTCAAATTTTAGATAAAATTCTTACAGTAAAAAAAGTCATACAAAATATTAAAATTAGACTATAGGACTTCAAATAAATTAATAATAATTAATTCTTCTATAAACTAGAAGTAAATGATACATAAAAACTATATGACTAATTATACTTTGAAAAATTGTTATAAGAATGTAATTCATTAAATTTTAATTTTTAAATAAAAATTGGTCATGATATTATACTCAGAAATAAAATTGCAAAATTGAATGATTAAAACCAACCAAAATTGAAATTAATATATAATAACCCAATAATTTTAGCAAAAACTGGTGAAAAAGATCAAATTAATGAAAATTTATTATAAATAATAAAAAATTAAAATTTTTTTTAAGATAATAATATCTTTATAGTAATAAATAAATTAATTGCCGAGGTTTATTAAAATCCATGCCATGCCTTACTATTAAAAAATAAAAATGTATAAATTAATACAATAGATATTCAGTAAATTGATACATGTGTTAATTTAAATGAACAGAGACTATCTGCTATAAAATATATAGAATATTGTCTTTTTACTGATTATGCTATAAAA
Organism: Pseudocohnilembus persalinus; assembly: GCA_001447515.1. Classification (NCBI taxonomy): domain Eukaryota; phylum Ciliophora; class Oligohymenophorea; order Philasterida; family Pseudocohnilembidae; genus Pseudocohnilembus; species Pseudocohnilembus persalinus. Next base: position 7,241 of record LDAU01000178.1, read on the forward strand.
CTTAATTAATAAAATTATTATTAACTAAACTATAAATTTGGTGGTGATTCAGCATCTGCTTAAATTTAATTCGATTTAATAAAAAAAAAATATAATAATCCTAAAATTGTGTTTACAAAATTATTATTAGAAAAAAACGATATATAGCCATAAATTTGTTAACTATTAAGAAAAATTCCAATTGATAATTGTGAATTTCAAAATTATTTAAAAAATCAGTAATTTAATGATTACACTACGAACCTATTTTTCTTTAACAAAAAGAAAAAAGTTTTTAAATTTTTAAATAATGTAAAACAAGAAATTAGAAATAATGTTATAGATATTTAATTTCATAATAACTAATATGAAAAATATGACAATGACAAATATGACAGTGACAAAGGTTAAAACCAATAAATACAGATGATAATTAGTAAATATAATAAAGTGTGAAAAATAGATTTGAGAGCCCAATATTGTATGAATGGTTTATAATTAATAACAAAGAATTATACATTTTTAATTATAATTAATTTATAATTTATAACAATTTTTTTTATATTTATTAATTTGGTATTAAATTAAATTTTTATAATAAATTTTGAACAATGTTGCTAATTTAAATTTAATTAATTCCTAATTTTATTTTATAATTTAGATAAATGAAGTATTTTTTCAGTAAAATTATTTATAGTAGTTAATAAATATTTTTTAAAATTAAAATTTGAAATTATTCATTAATTTTTTTTATATTAAAATGAATAAATATAATATAAACTATTTTAAATTAATAATACAACCCTTTTTATTTTTTACAGGATTTTTATTTAATCAAACCAAAATTGATTAATTAATCAAATCCGAAAAAAAAAATAATCACCAATACTGTTTTACTTTTTATTTATATAAACTATAGCTAATTTATAATTTATATAAAAAAATACACTATTAAATTATTTAATAATTATATATACTTTTATTAATAAATTTATTAAATAAAATGTGTAATTTTAAATTAAAAAATTAATAATTATTATATTTTATCACGAATTGAGTGCATTTCCTAAAATAATTTGGTTTAAATCCCTAGAAAAACTATTTTCATGGAATATAATTTGTAAGATTTCTAGGAATGCAAGGTATTTTATAAAATTGCTGTTTTATATTCTAAATTATTTATTAGCTAAATATTTTTATACCAAATAATAATGATCACATAAAACTTGATAAAATTTATAATTAGACCAATATACATTATAAATTTGTAATGCCAATGTGATAGCAAATAAAATATTAATGATGATCCAAATAGCGAATTAAATCATAAAAAGAATATTTCAAATTAATATATAGGTATAAAATTGTCATATAATTGAAATTTATATATTTAATTAAATAACAATTAAAACTCTTTTTTAAAATATATTTAAGTACGATCCTTTTGTTTTTTTTTACTAAATTTTTTTATTGTAATCAAACCCAAAAAAAAGAATAATCACCAATATGTTTTACTTTGTTTTTATGTAAACAATCTCTTTTGATTAAAAAAAAATTTATGTAAAAAAATCAAAAGCATTGTAATTTTATATAATAGCATAAAGTAGCTATTAAGCCATTCTATTTTCGGATAAGTAAATTTTAATTAACCATGTGCCTTAAGTATTAATAGGGTAGAAGAGTAGATAAATTTCAAAAAAATGAAAAAAATAATATTTTTATAAATTGTTTAATTTTTCATAATTTTAATATATGTTTCAAAATTTTTAATTTTCTGTTACTTTTTTTGATATTTTTTTTAATTGATATTCAAATTAATTCATCTGCTTCAGGCTTATTAATTTAATTAGCATATAGTTGAAATAAAAACTTATTCGAAAATCGAATAGGTTAATATTTTATAATTGGATAAAAAATAATTAAGAATTTGAAAATTCAATTTTATTTTATATCACTATTTTTGAATTTGGATTTTTTTTTTTGTCATTAATAAAAATTTATTGATTTTTTTTAAATTTTTCAGATTTTTTATTGTTTAAAAATTTTCAGGTGGGAGTATAGTATTTTTATTAAATTGGCTAAATTTCCCAAAATGAGCTTATTTATACTAAAATTGATATATGTTTCCCAGCATTAAATACTAATTTTTTGATAATATTTAATTTAAAATTAAGATATGTTTTTATACTTTATTCATTTTTTTTATTAATAATAATTAAAAGAGCCTAATTAAAAATGTTTACGCTAAAATTAATATATATATATTTAATTATTAATTAATTAAAACTTTATAATATTAAAAATTTTTGAAATTAAGTTTTTGTTGCTTATATCAATTTTAAAAAAATATATTAAGTAATTTATTAATTATTTATAAATACAATATTTTACTTTATAGAAAAAATTAAAAATAAATGAAAATATTTTTCTAAAACTTGTATTTATCTGATTAATTTTTAAATTCAATCCTACCTATATATGTAAAAATTTTCATAATGCGGAGTAAAACTCTTTATAAAAAAAATAAAATTAACAATATGAAAAAAAATATTCAGCTACTAAATAAAAAAAAATATAGAAAATTAACAAAATTTAAATAAAAAATTAGGAATGGAACAATATATTTTATAATCTAATTATGGTGACTTTTCAAAATTAAAATTGGCTATAAGTTAAGAAAAATCCTTATATCTAAGTCAATGATTTTAAAAAAAAAAACACTAAATTTTTTGACTTAAACACCATTAATAATTTTTATAGAAATAAGATCTTAAACCTTTTAATAATTTTTATAAAATTTAAAGCAATAAACTAATTTGAGTGCTAAATCAATTGAGAAAGTTTTAGAATCTATTTTGATTAAAAAATAATTCTTATTTACTTTTAAATTCTATAAATTTTAAAAATTAAAATGGCCAACAAATAAATTGAATAAAAATATAAAAAATATCGATCAAAAAATTTAAAATTTTATTCGATTCATTAAATATTTATACTTTGATAATTTTTTTTATAGTAATTTTTATATTTTTACATAATTCATTAAATTCTTATAAAAAATTTAAAAATTCTTATGAATTATAATATTTTAATTTAGTTTGTATATAGAAGTTATATATTTAGAAAAAATTAAGGTTTTAATTAATTTTACCAAAAGTAGTTAATAAAAGTTTCATTAAAAAGATTTAAATAAATTTTATATTTATTTAAACAGGAATAATAGTTAAATGATAAAATTGGCTTATAAAAATTGAAAAATTTATTAAATAAAATAAGTATAAATGTATAAAAATATAGTTTAACTATAATAGGAATTGAGCGGCTAATAAAACGAATCTGAATTAGATATCGAAAAAATAAAAGAACAAATAAAAGACTGAAGATAAATAATATATAAGTAGAACTTAAAATTTTTGAAAGAACACAAACCTTAATTTTATTAATAAAATGATTAGGGCTAATTTATAAATTAGTTAATTAACAATAATTATATCGAAACACAGATTTGAAAGTTCATTATTAAATGAAAAATTAGTTTATAGTTAATAACAAATAAAGAATAATCATACTTATATGATTATAGAAAAATAATAATTAATAGAAATATTTTTTTACAATTTTTAATTTTTGAATTAAATTAAATTTTTCTAATAAATTTAAAACAATTTGATCTATTTTAATTTAATTATTTCCTAATATTTATAAATAAAGTATTATTTTCATTGTTTTAAATATTAAGCTAAAAATGATAAAAATTTAAAAAAATTCTCTAGGAAAATAAACATATATATCTTTATATATTTTAAATTAAAAATTATAATTAATGTATGAATTATTAATTCATATATAATATAATTATAGCGTCTATTAAATTTATATAAATAAATAATTTGTAGAAAAATAAAATAGTACTTTAAAATAAATGTTATTTTATTTCACCATATAGATTTGTGTTTTTATTGTAAATTATAAAAATTAAAATATTATATATTATATCAATGATATAAAAAATATGAAATTTTCATAATTATATTCATCTACAGTTATACTATTTAAATTGGAATTTATTGTAAATAAATTAATATTTATTATTTGTTCTCTATATATTATAGTGTAAGATTAAATATTATTTATATTTTTATTTGTTTTTATATTATTTTTAATATATGTATTACTAATTTATATATATTTATCTAATTGTTACATAAAATATTTAAAAATATTAATAAGATTTTTTAATGTGTAGGAATATTAATTTAAAATTAAATGATATTTTTATATATTATAAAGGAAAAGATTTTTTTTATTGTTTAAATCAAAGAATAAATATAGTTTTTTAATTCATATCGATAAAGATCTATAGCTATTTCTACAGTTAATATTAATTATTAACATAGCAGGTAATTGTGGTTACCCATCTTTATTTTATTTTTAACTATTATTTTCATAATAGCTAGTGGAAACTAATGAAAGTTTAAATAAAAAACTATATTTAGTCTGAAATTTTTTTGGCATTATTTTAATGTTTTTATTATTTAATATTTTTATTTTAAATATTATTTATTAATTTATTTGATTGAATTTTTTTCAAATTAAATTAAATAATCGGTTTCTATTAATTAAAATATATATAGTTAAACAAAATATTTATGTATAAAGTGTTAAAAAGTTAAATTCAAATAAAATTCAAGTTAAAAAAATGTGTTTTGTTTTTCAAATTAATTTATTAATAATTTTACAAAATAAATAAAAAAATAATAAAATATGGAAAAAAAACATAACCAACAAATAAAGTTAATCTTTTCATTTAAATAAAATGAGATCGCTAATTTCAGTTTTTAATCTAGAAATAACCTAAAAACCCTTTATTTTTTTACTCTCAAAGAAAGACTTTATTCCCAAAAAGTGTGAGCTTTACATTTTTGATTAAGTTGCTAATTTATTAAGTTTTTTAAAAATTCCCCAATATTAAATTTGTTATGGTTAATAAATTAGCAGTCGAATCAAAAACTAAAAATAAAATTTCTTCAGTTTTTAAACTCCCTTCCTAGAAATTTTATTTTAATAATAAAAGTTTACATGAATTTTCTTTTTTAAAAAAATAAAATTGATTAAAAATTTAATTAATTTCAGTTAATAACCAGTTTCATATAAAATTGAAATATTATTAGCTACATCTCTTTTTCTCTTTTTAATTAAAAATTTATAGATTATATTAAAAATTAAAATTTAAAAAAATAATAAATAAAAGTTTTTCAAATATCAAAAAAATAAATATATATCATGTATTTTATCTACATAACATAATAAATATACATTAGATTGAATAATAATCAAATAATCAAATATTAAATTAATTTAAATTCCTTAATTTCTTTCATTAAAATATAAATTATCATATAATACTTTATGAAGTATCAATATTAATTCTAATTTTATTTTTCGAATTAGGAAGTAAATTGAGGATTTACCAATTAAAATATTATCTATTTTAACAATTTATATTTTATACATATATTTTTTGTTTTTAATTAACTATAAAAACAATAAATAAATAATTAATATATTTTTATTTAGAAAAAAGAAAATAAAATTTATCAAAATTAAAATAGCGATGACATTTATTATATAATGAATACATAATTATATAGGTTGTAACTTATTTATATAAAATTATAATTTGTATTACATATAAAAAAATTATTTTTATTAATTTGTGTAAAAAATTGAAAAATACTAAACAAACACAAATTTAATATTTAAAAATTTGAAAATATTTTAAATCAAAAAGCTCTATATTAAGCAAGGATTCTTTATCCTCACGAAATTTATTAAGCCAATCAAATTATAGATAAATTCATATATTATATCCGCAAATTTTGATTAATTAAATTCTATCCACTAAAAAAACAATATTGTAAAATTTACAAACCTTTAACAAAAACAAAAAAAAAAACAAAAACAATAAAAAACAAATATTACATCAAATAATAAATACAAAAAATGGCCAAAAACACCAAATCCAAGGCTCCTCCCGCCAAAGCCGCTAAAAACGCCAAAAACACAAAAAAAGAAGAAAATATTCCCGCCAAAAGATCTTCTTCCCGAAACGCCCCTTAAGAAAAACCAAAGAAATAAGTTAAAGGAAACGATAAATAAGCCAAAAAAACTTAATAACAACCTTAAAAAGCTGAACCAGCTACTAAAAAAGGAAAATAACAAGAAAAAAAATAAGAAGCCAAAAAAGTCGCTAAATAACAAGTTTAACAAGAATAATAATAGCCTAAAAAATAAGAAAAAGACTCTAAAAAAGATAATAAATCTTAAAAGTAATTTAATTTATTAATTAAATATTAATTATTATATATTATAATTATATATGATTATTTTCAAAAATTTGTATTAATATTTCTTCTTTTTCTTATTTTGGAGTTTAAATTTTTTGTTTTTTTTTATTAAAAGGGAAAAATGTTTATATTATTAATTTTTAATTTAAATTTTAAATTTATTTTAGAAAATAAGATGGTAAAAAAGCTGCCTCTAGATCTCCTTCCCCCAAAGCTGTTAAAAGAAAAAGAAAAAATGTCGAAAAATAACCTTGGCCCAAAGACCCCACTTTAGCTGTTATAGAAGTTGTCCAAGAATTGAAAGGAAAAGGAACTTATAAATAAATAGTTGAATACTTGAAAGAAGACTATATTGATCTTAAAGATTTATAAATTTAATAAGCTTTAGCTGATCTTGAAAAACAGGGAGTAATTATTGATAAATAAAGTAATTTCTATGTTTATCCTAACTGTATCCCCGTAAAAGAAAGCCCCAAAAAAGTTGTTGAACAGTAATAAAAAGAAGAGGAAAAAAAAGAAGATTAAAAATAAGCTTCTGAAAATTAAGAAGAAGAAAACAAAATTGAAGAAGAAGAAGTTTAATAAAATCAAAAAGAAGAAAATACATAAGATAAATAAGTAGAGGAATAATAAGAATAATAATAAGAAGATAAATAAGCAGAAGAAGAATAGTAGTAAGAAGAAAAATAAGAATAATAAAATAATTTGAACAAAGCTTCTATAAGAAAATCCAGAAACCCTTCAGCTGCCAAACCTTCTGCCACAAAATCAGCTAAAAAAAGTGCTGCTAAAGGAGAATAGCAAAAATTGAATGAAATTTAAGAAGGAAACATCGAAGAAGAATAATAATAAGAATTATATGAACAATAAGAACAATAATAATAATAAGAATAATAATAATAAAAATCTGTAACTCCCGTTAGATCTGCCAGATAATCGGTAAAAAAAAGTATGTAAAAACCTTCAGTTTCCAAAGAATAATTATAAGAGTAAAAAAAATCCGTGACTCCTGCTAAATCCGCCAAACCTAGTGCTAGAAAATCGGCCAGAAAAGCTTAATAATAAGAAGAAGAAGTTTAATAGGAAAAATAAGAAGATTAAGAATAATAATAATAGGAAAAAAAAGATTAAGAATAATAATAAGAATAAGAGTAATAAAATGACAATTAATAATAATAACAATAAGAATAATAATAATAAGAATTATAAGAATAATAACAGTAAAGCAGTTAAGATGAAGACGCTGTTAATGTTGAAATAGAAGAAGAAAATGGAAGTGATGAGTAATAATAAGAGTAATAAAAATAAGAGTAATAAGAAAATGATGATGGTGAGAAAAAAGAATAAGAATAACAAATATAAGAAGAATGAGTTTAATAATAACAAATATTAAGATACTTTATTATAAAATAATAAAAATGACTTAAAATTTATTTACTCGTATTTATAGTTAATTTTTATCAAAATTATAAAATTTAATAAGGTTTTATGAACTTTAATTATTTTTTCATTTTTATTGATATAATAATAATAAACTTTAAACTTCACTATTATTATTATCAAAAATAAATAATTGTTTTAAAATATTAGTATAAACTAAAAATTATATGTATATCATAACTAAAGAGTATTATTCAAGATTAATTGCATATTTTTATAAATTTAAATATAAATTTATTTTTTCCTAGTTTTTTTTTTAACAAATAAATTTAAAGTAAATTAATAAAAGAAAAAATATCCATCATTATAATTTTTGATAAAAAGATATATTTCATTAAATAAACCACTAATAATTGCCTTTAATATATAATCTATAAGAATTCGTATAAATTTAAAAAATCAGCTAAAAATCATTATCAATTATTTAAGTTTTTATGTTGTTATTATTATGATTTAAAAAATTATTTGATAATTATTATTATTAATGTTTAGTTATTTTTTAAAAGCTTTATTTATTGTAATTTTTGTAACAAATTGTAATTTATTTATTTATTCTAATAAATCAGTTGCTCTCTCTTCTCAAACTACCATTATATCTTATTTTTTCAAATTCTTTTTCTTACTCGTCGTCAATATAATCTGGTAATCCTTATTAATCAGGAGTTTGCTAAATTGAAAAAATATACATTTATATTATTTAAAAACAAATATATTTTATATACAATTGCATTAAAATTTATCTAATAATTAATTCATTATGATATATAAAATTTATTATATTTATTATAACTTTTAATTTTATAATTTATTTTCTTTTCTTTTAACTACGTTTTTTTATATTTAAGAAGTAAAAGTATAATTATAATATTTATAATTTTAATTTTAAATTTTATCAAATTAAAAATAAAATATAAAAAATATTTATTTAATTAATTAATCTACTCTTGCATCTTTAAAGAATGAATTATAATCTCTAAACATAGTATAAGCTCCATACAAAAATCCTCCAATTAAAATATTTACACCATAAATGTGAGCTTTATTTGCAGCTTCAAACCCTTTTCTCTCAATATTGCTTAAGATTCTATCAAATTTTTTCCAAAAATTATGTGACATTTTTTCTAATATTATTTTTATCTTGATAATTTAATTTTTTTTAATTTGTTCGATATATAAGTTTTTTTCTAATTTTTTTTTATAAATTTTTAATTTATTTTCCTTTGCTTTTTCTAATATTTTCGAAATTAATTAATTATTTTACTAAACTATGATAAATTCACCAAAAATAATATTTAACAATTTGGGGCAAATATTCATTAATAAATATTTATTAATAACAAAATAGGAATATTCAAAAATAGTTCTTTTGAAATTATATAATTATTTTTATCTATAAATAATAAGTATACCAAACGTTTTTATAAACAAATATAATACTATATATATGACTTTATTTATAAATGATTTTTTATATTTATATTTATCTATATTTTTTATAAAACTCTTGAAATAAAGAAACCTAAATAAGCTAATATTTGAATTAAGTAAAACAATAAATTAGAAGAATAACTTTCATCTCTTAAATTTCAATATTTCCTCTTTTCAAAACCCCAATTTCCCAATAATTACTTAAAAAAAGAAAATCTTAGAAAAAAAAAAATTTCTCCCCTAAAAAAGTTAAAAAAATCCTCAAAATCTTTATTATAATAAAAAAAAACCAAAGCAAATAAATAAAATACATAAAAACGAATTAATACAAAATAAAAATAAAATAATACTTATTAAATAATTTTCATGGACCCAGTTTTTTAAGACAATCAATAACAATAATTATAATAATAATAGTATGAAATAGATTTACAGCCAATAAAAAAAAAAAAATCGCAAGATAAAAGAGGAAGCAGCCAGCCCGTAATAACTTAAAATGTGTTATATAATAAGGAAACGCCTGAAATTTAGGTCGATTTTAACCACTCTTATAAACTTTAACAGTAACAAAACAGAAAAATTACTAGGTGTATTTGGAACGGGCCAAAATTTCCAACTTAGTTGATTTCAGTTGACTAAGCGGGCTTTCTAACTATTTAAGACGCAGGTAATAAAAAAATTTGTATAATATAAATATATGCTATATATAGTATAATAATTATTATGGTGTGATCTTAATAATTCATAGGTAATTTATGTAATATTAAAGAATTTTTCTATTTATGTATGTATTTATATTATAATTTTAAAGGTTAGTAATTTTAATTTTTTAAAATTATTAAAAATTTAGAATTTATTATTTATATTTTATTCAATTTTAAAGCTGATAAAAAATTACTTAGATCGATTTAATGTACTTAGTCTTGGATACTTTCAGTAGATGTGGAAAAGTAAGAAGGAATTAAAATTGCTTTAGGCACTTTAGATAATAAAATTATTCTATTTGATAATGTTATAAATTAAGAAAAAAAAGTTAAAGATTTCACATAAGATAAACCTTAATAAATTTTATAAAGTCATATAGGTCCAGTTTATGCAGTTTAGTTTTTATCTAGTAATTACTTAATATCTGGATCTGGTGACTCAAATGTAATAAATTTATTTACAAAAATAAAACATTATTATTTTATGATTTTAAGATTTTATTTAAACAAAAAAGAATTCACTCATTTTAATATTTAACTATTAATTTATTTTTATTTAGGTTTTAATTTGGGACTTAGAAAACCCATAAAATCCTATTGGAAGTCATTAAGTTCATAATGGGGATGTTTAAAGTTTATCTATTTTTGAATACGATGCAAATATTTTTTTGAGCGGCTCGGCTGATTGTACTTGTAAAATTTGGGATATAAGAGCCAAAAACCCAGTATAACACACTTTCAGGGGACACAGCTCAGCCATCAACGCGACAAAATTTTTACCTCAAAGTAATAATCAAAAAAATTTAAAGAAAATATATATTTAAATTTAAATGTAAATTTATATAAATATATTATTAAAATGATAAAAATCAATATAAATATGTAAATAAAATGATAAAAATTATTATAAACATATAATTAAAATGATAAAAATTTATATAAACATATAATTAAAAAAAAAATAATTATAAACATATAATTAAAAAAAAAATAATTATAAACATATAATTAAAATGATAAAAATCCATATAATAACTAAAATTAACTCATAAAAAATAAAAATTGAACTAAATTAATTTTTTTTAGACGAACCAACTACTTTCGCAACTGGTTCAGAAGACTGTACAATTTTGCTTAACGATTTAAGGATGGAAGAGCCTATTTCTCAGTTTCAAGACGTCCCTGAACACATGGACGGAATAAATTCGCTGGCAATTTCGAAATCTGGGCGTTTTATTTTCGCTGGCTGCGATTATAAAGACGTGAAAGCTTGGGACACTCTTGGACAAGGAAACAAGGCCACTTATTTGGATGTGGGAATATAAAATAAAAATCACGTTAAATGGATAGATATGAGCTGCGATTGTTGGTCGCTGGCTGTGGTTGGGTAAAATAATGAGTGGTCCGATGTGTTTTAGGTTTATTGAAAATTAAAGAAAATATTTTATAATAATAAAAATAATAAAGATGTTAAAAATAATATTTAACTTATCAATTCTACTATATTAAGAATGTAAAATAGTAAAAATTTATTCATTTTTCATTAATATTATATATAAAATTTATGTTTATATACAAATTTTGTTTTTTAATTAATTACAGTTTATATAATAGAATATATTTATATATATATATGTTTAACGCTTATTAAATATTAATCTTGTTTTAATAAGTGATTTTAAAATTATAGAAATTTAATGATTAGGGATAATTTATTAATTGCATATTACAATATTATAGAATATAATTAGTCAATATTTTACCTAAATTTTAAACCAATTTTTATATAAATAGAATATTTAATCTTTTAAAATTCTTATAAGGTAAAAAATATCTAATTATATCTAAAATACTTTTCAATTCCAGCAATTACTTTTCAATTTTCTGAGTATATTAAAAATAATTACTTTAAATAACCTTTGTTTTCTATATGTCATTCTATATATAAAGAAGAAACCCAATTCTACTAACTAATTAATATAAAAAATTCTCCAAATTTAAGAAAATAAAACAAAAAAACAAAAAACAAAAAAAATAAGCCAACAATCTAAAAACTAACCAAAAATCCATAAAAAGCGATAAAAATAATTAAAAAATAAATAAAACAATGTTTAAAAAAAGTAGAAGCGTAGATTTCACAACTCTAGAATAAGTAACAAAAACAAAAAAAACAAAAAAAATATATAAACCAAAATATTCACCACAATTTTTATCTTTAAAATAAATTCTAATAAAAATTAAAAAATTTACAAAAGGCAAAAATGTTTCATGGATGGTTAAAAAAGAAAAGTGGATTTAATAACTGGCAAAAAAGGTAAAAAAAAATAAATAATAAGTTTATAAAAATTGGACATTATTATGTAATTAAGTAAAAGTTAACCATAATAAAATTAATTGATAGATTAATTAATTGATTTTTTATTTAATTTTATATAAAAAATATTAAAATTTTATATTATTGTCTACTATTATTTATCATTAATAACAAAAACTTTTTTAAAAAGGTACTTTACAATACTTACTGATGATAAAGGATATTTTGTATTGGCTTATTTTCACAATTAGGTATTAATTATTTTACATTTTTATAAAACTTTTAGATTTAAAAAAAGGAAAAATTAGTCTTAATTCTTTTTTTCAGCGTAAAAGCTTTTTTACTTAAAAAACAAAAATTAAAAAGTCAAATATTTTTTTCTCTTCATTCACTTCAAAAGCTATCTAATTTTTTCGTTTTAATTTATAATTCAACGCAAAAAAACTTAAAAATACCAATTTAAACAAGGAAGATTCTAAGCCCAAAGATTATATATATATTCACTAAATTTCCCGAATTTTAAACAACGGAGAGAGATTTTTAGAGATAAAAAACCCTAGAAAAGACATGATTTTAAAGGCAAAAACCTCAGAATTAAGAGACTAATGGATAAAATATTTGACAGTTTTAAAAGACAACATGGAAGAAAAAACTGAAATTTAAAGTTAAAATTCGGAAGCAAGCGACTCTGAAAACAACACCCCGACTCAAAATAAGCCGATTTAAAGGGCAATGTCAAGTGCAAATATTTAACTTAATAATGCTTCTAGTAACGCAAACGGTATAAAGGATAAAAATAGAAGCAGTATTTTTAGAAACAAAAAAAGGAAGTCCATTGAAAGTGACCTCCTTAATGTTCTTAGTCTCAATAAAGAATGTATATTAATTTTTTAATTATTTATTTATTTTTAAATTTTTAAATTCTTTAATTTTTTATTTATTTTTAAATTTTTAAATTCTTTAATTTTTGAAGTTACTTAGTACTTTAATGAGTTTTATTGGTTGAATTAATTATAAAGATTTTTTAATTTTTTTATTTGATCTCATATTCTTTTTTAAATGTTTTAAAGGATCATTTTATATTTAAATTTACTTTATATTTTTTAGAGTAAGATACATAAATATTAAATTAAAATAAAAGTGATACTTCTATGACTTAATCAGGTAAAATAACTGGAAATTTTAATTTATAATGATTGATTATTTATTTAATTAACTGTTATAATAAGTAAATTAATTCGATAATATAAAATATAGTTTTGACAAATAAATCTAGTAATTCTCTTCCAACTTCATAGTAACTGTTAGAGCAAACTAAGATTTTAGAAAAATTGCAATAAAAACTAGACGAAAAAGCAATAAACCGAAGAATAATACACGGGTTTCTTAACAAAAGAAAAAATAAATCAATAAAACAATTCGACCTCAGATGGTTTATAATAATTTCGGCTAAGCCTTTAAAATACGAGCCAAACGAAAAATATGTAGACGAACAAATAATTTCCAAAAAAGACCTGTAATTATTTCATTTTTATTAAATTTATATTTATTTTTATTTTTACATTTTAGAGATTTTAAAAATTGCAATTAATTTAAATTTAATTATTTGTTTTTTCTCTAAAATCATTTCTTTATGTAAAATAAATAAAATTTGAATATAAAAATGCCTCTGAAAAATAATTATATAAACAAACATATTAAATATGTTAATAAACAAAAATTATTAGCAAAAGTTAAATTTTTTTTCTTCATACACAATTCCAAAAATCCCCTTACTCTTCATATAAATTATCATAATATTAATTATATAAATTTATTAAATAAATTTAATATATAGTCCATACGACATGCTACCAGACACTTTATACTACTACAAATTAAATAAGTAAGGAAACCTCGAAAATGCAGAGCAGCCCCAAAAAGGCTTTGAACTTATAGAGTGCATAGAAGTCGTCCCCAAAGACATGTCTACTTCCAAAGAAAAGGGATTCACTTTTACAATTAACACTCTCAAAAGATTAATTCATTTAATGTCTGATAAAGAAACTTAAAGGTAGGAGTGGATGCACGCAATTCAAACTTCTATGATGACTGCTAAGGAGCTTGCTAAAGGAGGAGTACACCTTTTTATTAAAATTTTTATATCTATTTTATTTTCTTTTCTTTTATTTATTTTCTTTTATTTTATTTATTTCATATTTATTATATATTTTTAAACATACCTTTTATTTACTTATATTGGAACTTTTTATATAGGGACAAGTTTAAAAGAATATTGATACGATTTTAAAAACTTACGATTTGTAGTAAAATCCTGAACTAAAGAAAGCCTAACTTTAAGAGAAAATAGATTAAGATATTAAAAATATTGAATAAAAAGTTTAGATATAAAAAGATAAGTAAAGAGAATAAAAATTTTTTTTATACCTTAATAGTTTAAATATCAAATATTATAAAATTTTAAAATTTTTAATTATATTTACCTAAAAAAGAATTATAGATCAAGAACAATTATTTTCCCTACTAGACCTAATAAAAACAGAAATAATTAATGTAAAAATATAAATAAAATTACTTCTATTATATAAAATAACACACAAAATAATTTTTTTTTTAATTTTTTAGGTAATGGAAGCCTGTTCAATAAAAAACCCTCCAAGAATAGACATAATTTAAGTGTACGGAGACTACATGCACGAAATAATAATTGGGATTTTAAAAGATTTTTGGGATAGAAAATACAAATCCCAATAAATTTTTTAAATTCTTAAGTTATGTAACTGGTTAAACACATATAATATACAGTTATAAACTTTTTTAAAAGACTCAAGGCTTAAAAATGGAATAGAAATTTTACTTTCAATTTATGTACATAAATAAAAAGAAAATCTCGAGCCCAGAATTGACAACCTAGTTGAATATGAAATTAATAATAAGGCTTGTAAATAAAATTCTTAAATAGAAGATTAACCTGACCTTATTCAAACTGAAACTCCAAAAGACATTTTCAAAATTATAAATGAAATAATGGATTTCACCATAAAAAACATAAATAGCAAATAATCTGCTGTAAAATAAACTAAAAAAAATTAATTTTATATAAAATAATTAATTAATAAATTTCTTATTTATAAATATAAAAACTATATATTAAATTTCTTATTTTTTAAATATAAAAATTTTTATGAATTTTTTTTTAATTCTTGAAATATAAAAATTAAATAACTAATTTTTTATTACTTAAATATCAAGATTAAATAACTAATTTTTTATTATTTAAATATATAAATTATATAATTATTTTTTTATTATTAAATCATAAAAATACTTTAAATTTTATTAACTTAATTTAATTTATAAAAAAAGGTAGCTATTTGTTAATTGGCCTCTTTTGTGCTAGAATATTATCACGAACAAGTTAACGATTACTTAGAAGAAAATTAAGAAATAGAAAAAGAATAATTAATTTACATAAGTAACAATTTTTACTAATTCAAGTTTCATATTCAAGAGACAAACTAAAAGCTTCTTTTAGAAAGTCCAATTGACCAGTCCGATTTGGACAAAAATTTTAACGAGCAAAATTTGATAAAAAATTTCGAAAATTTAGCCGAATTTTCAACTTAAATCTACCAGTATCAAATAATTTAGGACGCTTAATTTCATTTCCATAAAAAGTATTATTTAGATCTTGATATAGCATATATTTTATAGGAAATTATAAGCCAAAATAAAGAGGAAATGCTCAGTTTACACAAGGATTTCCAAATAAAAGCTTGGAAATCTATTATTTAATATATAATTATGATATATTTTTAAAATATGATTCTTAGCTGTCAAAAGTCTAAAAAAACAGATGATGTAAATTTTTAATAAATAAATTCACTAAAATTTTAATTTCAGCTGGTTTTGCAAATTATAATTTTATTATTTTATTTAAATTATAAATTATATAAAAAGAATACAGATTTCATCAAAGAACTCAAAAAAGATCAACCTATAATAAAAAACTCTTTCGATTTTGAGCCAATTGATCAGGAATACTTAGATGAAAAATTAATTTCTTTCGATTATATGGTCAAATTTTTGACGGAAGAAAACGGGTTTTAAATTTAACATCAGTGTAAAAAATTAAGATAATCTCTAGGCCCTGCATTCACAATTAAAACAATAGTAATATTAAATTAAAATTGTTCATTTTTTATTTATTTTAATATAAAATTAATAATTTAAAAAAAAATAATATAGAAAATGGTAATGAACATTAGAAAAGATCTAGATAAAGAAACAAAGTAAGAAATACTTTAATTTTGTTCAGAAGTAAATATATATAGTCTATTTAAACAATTAATTTAAAAATTAAGCTATAAAAAATATTTTCCTAATAATTTATCAATTTTTAAAAATATATATATAAATAAATAAATCTATCTAACTTAAATTTAATTTTTTTTTTTTAAAAATAAAAAAAGACCATAGAAATATATAATAAAGAAAACAAGAAAGAACTAGAAGAAAACGAAGCTTAACAGTTATAAATGATAGAAAGAGGACAGACAATTTAAGTACTTGGAGAGTAAGAAGAAGACGACGATGACGATTAAACTTAATAAGGAAATTCGTAGTTAAGATCTAGTATATACAGAAAAAATACTCTTTCTTTGGAAAATAATAATAAAACTTAGCCGCAAAGTCTTTTCCAAAGTTCTATTAAATCGGAAATAAACACAGAAAGAGGACTTTTAGAAACTGTAAAAATTAATGAATATTAATTTATTTGTATAATTATTATTAATTCATTATTTAGTTATTTATTTGAATTTTTTTTAAATTTTTTCAATATTTTCCGTATTTTCAAAAAAATTTAATTAAAATATATACTTTTCAATTAAAATTGATTTGAAAATAATTTCGATTAGGAAGAAAGTGAAACATAAGAATAACCTATTGAGGGATTTTTATAAAAAAAGAAAAAAGGAGATAAGTAAAAAATAAAACAAAATTTTTATTTAAATTTTTTTTATATATTTGACTAATTTTTATATAATTTTAGAATATATGAGACAAGATATTTTAGAATAAGAGAAGGCTATTTACTTTGGTATAAAAATCCAAAGGCACAAGAGTGTATAAACAGAATTCATTTATAAAAAGCAGAAGATATATATCTGGGGAAAAAACAAAATAAACCCACTTTTTTTATTGTAAATATTATAGATATTATTAATTTAAATTTTTTATAAAATATATACTTAATTATTTTTATTTAAAACACTAATTTTTTAATTTTTTTAATTAATTTTAAAAGAAATTGGACAACTCTATAAAAAAAGGAAAAGAATACAAAATAAAAGCAGAAAATATTATAGAAAGGGATAAATGGGTGAAATAGCTGAAAAAAGAATTAATTAAATTACACGATTAAGAAGAATCCCAACATTATGAGGCAATAGTAATAAAAATGATTAAAAATTAAAAATTTTAATAAAAAAAATAAAAATAACTGAAACTAATTTTATTTATCGGTATTTTTAGGTTTTCACCATATTAATTTTTTAAAACAAAAGAAAAATTTTAGCTATTTTTGTTTTTTTCCTATTTTAGAATTATTTTTTATTTATTATTTGATTATTTTTAATTATTTTTTAATTATTTTGAAATTTTTAATATTCTTAGGAAGTTCAAGACGGCAAGGAGCCGATAATAGTGGACCACGAAAAACAAGAGAGAATCTAGAAAAAACAGTAAAAACTAAAAGAAAAAGAAAAAGAAAAAAAGCCAAAAATAAATTTGAACCAAAGTCCCTTACAAAACCACAGCAGCATAACGCACAAACAGTCGATAATAAGGATAAATTTCGAAGTAGAACAAAACACTTCTTCCATCTACGATAAAAAACCCAATAACAAACCCTTATTAAAAAAAGAAGACGAAGAAGATGATGAAGAAGAAGAGGGAAATACTGACTGCTGTTCTTAGCTGTTAATTTGTCTCGGAATTAAAAAATCCAAAAAAAAATAAGAAACTACTTTTAAATGAGTTTTTAATATTTTTTATATTCTACTTCTTTTTATTTTTTTTAAAAAAAAAATAGCCTGTCTATAGTTTATATATTCCATTTATTTTAATATTTTTAATATTTTTTAATATTATTACTATAATAATCCTTATTTGAAGGTCGTCTAAAAACTGTTTGACTTTAAGCTTAGCAATGTTATTTAATTGGATTGTATAATTAATTTAAAATAAAATTATCCATTTTTTAATGCAAAATTTAAATTATAGTTATTTATGTATTAATTTAAATTGTTTGGGTTAATTTACATATATTTGCATTAATTATAAATTTAAAACTTAAAATTTATCACTTTCAACTTAAAAAAATTTTTTTTGAGAAAATTGATTTAATTTTATATTTTACAAAAAATTATTTATATTTATATTATTATGAGCAAAGTTTTTTATATTACATAATTAAATTGATATTGGAGGGGAATTTAAAATAAAATACCACAAAAAATAAAAAGTTTACTTCAAAATTATTTTTCTTTCTTTTTTCCTATTATTATCTTATTTATTTAAAAATTAATAAAAATATTTTTATTTATATATTTCTTCTCTACTACAATATAAATTTAGAAAAAAACTCTTAAAAACAAAACAAAAACGATTAAAAATTTGC
The DNA here is from genome assembly GCA_001447515.1 of Pseudocohnilembus persalinus. Classification (NCBI taxonomy): domain Eukaryota; phylum Ciliophora; class Oligohymenophorea; order Philasterida; family Pseudocohnilembidae; genus Pseudocohnilembus; species Pseudocohnilembus persalinus. Next base: position 26,135 of record LDAU01000178.1, read on the forward strand.
TAAATTAATTTCCCAAAGATCTTTTCCAAAACATTCAAATTAAAAACTTAAAAAGACAAATTGAGTTTATAAAACAATAGCATAATACTATCACAAAATTTATTTATAAATATTAAAATTAAGCCCCAAAAAAAAAATTTAAATAAGAAAATAATAATTAATTTATATATATGAGTTATCAATATTAAGTAAATTAATCATAGTATAATTACGTTGAAAATGATCATGATAATGACATAAACTATAAAAATAAACAACCTGATTCAGCAGAAAAAAATTTTAGGCTTTCAAAAAAATAAAAAGACCACCAAAAACAAAAGGAAATCAAATATAGGCACGATAAAAAAGTTATGCAAGAAAAATATTAAAATTATTCAGATTATTTTTCTGACAAAAACAATAACCAAAACAAGTAAATAATTTTATTATAAAAATTAATTAATATTATGATTTAATGTTAATCTGTTTATTTTATTGATTTAGTTAATTTTCCATTTTCAAATCTAATAGTAACAATTTAAATAGCACAGTTTCCAATTTAAACACTAATTCCTTACAAACAAATATGTTAAATTTTAATTCTGATTTACAAAAAAATATAAATAGGCTTTCAGACCCTTTAAAATCTAACACTGTTTCTTACACAGAACAATAAAATTAACAACAAATTTAAAACGATTAAAACAAATAAAATATCTTTAAAAATTAAGATTTATAAGTTAATTAGTATATTTAAAATAGAGAAAATGACTTATTTAATCAAAACTAAACCTTAGAATAGTAAAATAATACCTTAAATTAATAATAAAAATAACAAAATAATTTAAATCAAATTTTGGACACAAAAAAAAATACTAATATGCAATAATAATAATTATAAATAGGTCAAAATCAAATATAATAAACTAATATTAATAGTTAAAATAATTAAAAAGAAATTGATAGTGCGAATTAGTATAAAAATCAAAAATTAAATTTAAATTTAATTTAAAATTAAAATTCGAATCAAAATTCAAACTAAAGTCAAAAATTTGAAAATAATTTACCAGTTAATATATAAATTTCCAGTAAAGAATAAAATGGCGTCCCGAATTCTGTGGTAAAAAATATTTAGAGTTCAAAATTAATTACTACGAATAGTGAAAACTAATAATATTTACAATTAAATTAGGGTAATAATTTAATTGGTTCCTAAATTTAATTTCCTTAGAAAAATAAAAACAAAAAAAGGACTCATGCACAATCTGTTATGTAAAGGTAAAAAGTGCAGTCTAGGGGGAAAAATAGCAGTATAACAACTAATTTTAACAGTCAAAATCAGATAAATAATTAAAAATTTTCGTAAAAATAGTAGTTATATTAAAATTAAATTCCCTAAAAAAAATATTATATAACTGAAATTTCGGAGGCCCCTTCTACAATAGAAAAAAAAATAAAGTCTTATTAAAGTTTTACTAATAAAGAAACCCAAAATTTTAATAATCTTTCTTTTTCTTAATAGTAAAAACTAGGTTAATAATAATAACTAAAAAAATAACTCAGCAATAATAGTAAAAATAATTAGAATAATTAGGATTTAGAAGATGATATAGAAAATGATGATTAAGATGGAAAAAATCATTTTATTCTTTGTTAATAGTATGATAACAGCAAAAGTAACTCGAAATCTATTGATTTTAATAAAAATTTAGTTTAAAACTCAAATTCAAACTAGATCCTCAGTCTTAAAGATTAATAGCTTAACTAGAATTTATATCAAAAAAAATAATTATAATAAGAAAATCAAACAATTCATTAAAATAATAATTAAAAAATACTTTATAACAGTTGTAATTATAATAATAACAGTTTTAATAAAAATTAATATTCAAACTAAAATTTATCAATTTCGACTAATTTTACAGACCCTAAATTGGTAAAATAACTTTCTTATGAGTACTTATAATAAGATTAAACTCCAAATTAAAATTAAAGTACTATTCATTTTTAAAATAACCCACAATTTAAAGAAATGCTAAATTAATAACAATAATTAAAAAAAAGCACTCTTCCAAAAATTTAAGAACAAAGGGAAAATTCGCAATCATAAAAAAAAAACTCTAAAGTTGAAAATATAAATATTATAAACAAAATAAATGGATATCAAAAAATAAATTTTTAGCAAAAAAAGTAATAATTTCTTATAAAAGAGGAAAATGTAGAAGAAGATATTGAAAGTGACTAAAATTTAAATTCAAATCAAAATTAAATCGAAAAAAAAGAAAAAGATTACTAATTGATTTAAAAAGGAGAATTATCTATAAAAAAAGAGTCTTAGGTTTTAAAATAAAAAATAAGGAAATCATAACTTTAGAATCCTGTTTAAATTATTAGTAGCAATTAAAAATAATAGTAGTAATTATAAATATAATAATAATTAATATAATAATAAATATAGTAGTAATAATTTTAATAATAAGAAAAAAAGGCTAATATTAAACAAAATTTAAATTTAAATAGTAAAAAAAATGAAAGCTTTTAAAATTCGGCAGAAAATTAAAGATAAGGGGAAAATTAAAGTTTTTTTTAAAAATTTTTTTAAAACAAGGAAGAAATTAAAAATAAATAAAAAAATAAAACTGAAGTTTTTATTCAAAAAAAGGATGAAAATTAGACTTCTTTGGAACAGTTTGCTTTTTGTAAAAAATTAAGTTTTTTAAAAAAGTCTGACTAATAATAAAATAAAGTAAAAATAAAAATTAAATTTTTTAATTTTATGAAATTAATTTTATTTTACCATTTTTTTGGTTTAGGGTTCGGGGTTGAGTATGGCAAAAATTATTATAACAAGGTAAAAAAGCTAGCCAAAATAGACTTATAAGGCAAAAGTAAAAGAAATTTACGAAATGAGCCCGAAAATCAGAAAGTAAATTAAAAAAGATACTCAAATTTACATAATTCCTAGAACAGATTATGAAGGTGATATTTTAGAACTAAATAATGATTATAATATTGAGTTTACAATTAGTTTGTAAGATTAAAAAATTATTTTTAATATGGTATCCGCTGAAAAATAATAGTGAAAAATTAAATCAAAAACTCTATTAGTATTAAAATTAAATTAAATTAAATCAAAATAAGAATAAAAATGATGAATAATCTTCATTTTATTCTCTTTTTATTATTTTTTTCAATCAAAATATTTTTATAATTGTTTCTTTTTTTAAAATATAAAAAAATGTATTATATACTATATATATAATTATATAATAAATCATTCTATTTATAACTACAATAAGTACCTATTTATATATTAAATAATTTAATAATTTAATTTCTTATAGTATTTTTTCGAATTCTAAATTCTGATCAATACCAACTCTTAAACAAATAATAATAATTAATAAAAATAAAATTAATATAATAAATATCACATAAAATTTTCATTCTTTTTTTCTAACAAAATCACGAAAATAAAAATTATTTAATGAGCTAAATTCAACTAGAAAATAACATTTACAAAGACAAACATTAAATTTTACAAAAATTGTGGGAAATGAAGTTGCCTTTAGAAATTGAGCTTAAAAATTAAATTAATGAATTAAAAAATAGTTAATAAGATGATTAATTTTAATCAGAAATTAAACCTTTATATATATTTTTCAATTTTATACATTACCCTATGATTTATTTTGACGAAATAACTTCATTTTTTTAATAGTATCACCCTTTCAAAGCTCAAAATATATAACTAAAGTACAAAAATATAGAAATACCTTCAACAATGCCTGTATTAATTAAAATAAATTATAATTATAATTTAATTTAATTTAATTTAAATATTTGAGAATTTAAAATGAATTATAAAAATAATAATAAATAATTAGATATTTTTATGAAATATTTATTTATTTAATTAATTAATTAGTTAATTTTTATTTTAGTTTGGAATCTTCTACAATTTATATATAGAGTAGGATTTAAAAGATCTTGAAACTAATGGTCCTGTAAAAATAGAGCTTTTTTATTTATCAGATAAAGAAAATGATGAAAAATTTTAAAATTTGGTAAATAAACAGACAAATATAGATTTAAATAGCAGAAAATACTCAGAAAATCTAAGAAAAAGTCTCAAATTGTGGAAATATAATTTAAAGTAATTTCTCCAAAATAGATATTAAGCAAAAGGATTAAATAATTTTTTCCTCAATTAAAATGACCAAACATTTTTTTCAATGTTTGACCAATCTCTAAACTAAAATTACTAGTAAGATTTTTACGAACAAATGTACAGATATTTTATATACCCCTTAGAAAAAAAAATATTAGGTAAAAAAATAAATAAGAATTAAATAAATATAAAAAATTTTAAAAAAAATCAATAATTGATAAATATATAAAAAATTATTAATTATTTAATATATATAAATATTTGTATACATATATATTTTTATTTATTTATATGTATGAATTTTATTTTTTAAATAGATGAAGAACATTAAAGATGGCCCTTAAGAGTTTATTTTTAGGGAGAAGAAGGAAGATGTGAATTTTGTCCAAACTACAGAAAATTTGAATTATTGGGAAATTGGATTTAGGAAACTTTCCCTGAAATTATTGAGAAATTTGATAATAATGATTAAAAATTTATTTTGAGTGAAAAATATAAAAATATGAAAATTTTTACTAGAGGAATTTAAATTAAACTTGAAACTCCAGTTTTATACTTGATGAACTATCTTTATTACTTAGACGGATTTACTTATCTTTGCTTTAAATTTTACTGAAAAAAATATAAAAAAATTACTATTATAAAAAATTAAATTACTTTTATAAATTTTTATGAAATAATAAAGTTTTTATTTTTTCTAATGTTTATAAATTTATGTATAAAATATTTATTTAGATTTCGTCATAAGATGTTTTAAAAATTAAGAATATTTGTTTTTTAATTTTAAATTTAAACCTTAAATATATTATAATAGTTAATAAATAAATTAGTAATTCTTATTACTAGTAAATTAAATTAAATTGTTTTTTTTTATTTAATTTTAAATTTTTTATAAACACGATAATATTTGCTCATAATTACTACTAATTCAATATTTATTATTCTTATTATTTAACAATTTAATCACTTTTATAAATAATTTTTATAAATCGCTTAATTAAATTCAAAAAAGTCACATAAATTGAATTAATTAGATTAAACCGAATAAATTGATTAATATAGAAAAAAAACATTCTTTATTTGACTTTGAAAAAATTATTCCTTTTCTTTTTGATATATTTTTTTTCTTTTGATTAAAATACATGGTTTTTAACAAATTTTTTCCTTTACTTTTTTTCATAAAACTAAATTAAATTAAATCAAATAAAAAAAACTATAATAAAGAAAATAAAATAAAAATAAAAAAATCTAAGAAACAATCAAACAAAAAAATACCAACAAATTTTACCTAATTTTAGTATAAATCAATAAATCAAGTATAAATAAAAATGTCAACCAAATTCGGACATATGAATAAAAACTCATTCATTTCAAAGCACGAACTTTTATGTTGGATGAATATGTTATTAAAAGTATAAATTATTGTATTATTAAAAATTATTGATATTTTGTATAAAAAATTAAAATTTAATATGTTATAGTATATTGAAAATTAAAAGATAATTATAATTTTTAAAAATATTAATAAAAATTTTTTAATTATTAGGTAGAAGTGACAAAAATAGAATAACTTGGAACTGGAAGTATTTACTGTTAAATTTTAGACTGTATTTATCCGGGAAAAGTTCCTTTGTAAAAACTTAAATGGAAAACAAAAAGGGAGTCAGATTTTGTTAACAATCTCAAAATTTTGCAATAAGTTTTTGATAGTTAAAAAATAAACAAAGCTGTTCCAGTAAAAAAATAATTTTTTATAAATATTATATTTTAAATATATATTTAAATGCAAAAATTTTTAATTTTTTTAATTTTATTACTTTTTATTAAAATAAAAAAAATTTAAATAAAAGCTAACAAATCCTAACAATCACTTTTTTCTTTAATAATTTAATTAAATATTATTGTTATTATTATTAATTTTAACAGCTAAAAAATATTTTTTAATAATTTTAATAAAAAATTAAAATCTACCAAATAAATTAATAATTTTTTTTTCAAAAAATATAAAGATTTAAAAACTAGCCCAAGCAAAATACTAAGATAATTTAGAATTTGCTTAATGGATAAAAAGATTTTTCGATCTTAACTGTAAAGAAAAAGGAAAAGATTACGATGCCGTCAGCAGAAGAAATGGAATTGTTCCAGATCTTAGTTTTTGCGGCCACGGAATTCCCCCAAAATACACTCTAGTTTTCAGAAATGGAGACGCTTGTAATAAAAAAATCATAATTGACGAACAACAAGTTCTAAATGAACTAGGAATAGAACAAAACTCACAAAATTCGTAAACTTCAAATTAATCATAAACGAATTAAAACGATAAAATTAACTTATCTAAATAAAACTCATCAAATTTTTAACAGCTGAAAAATTCCAATAATAATAATAGCAATATTTCCTAAAAAAGTAATTTCAATTCTTCTTAGAGTCAGTTTTTCAATAAAAGTACTCCTAAAACTTTGCCTTTGCAGTCGGGAAACAAATTTTTTTAAAATTAAAATTTAAATTAAATTTAATAAAATTAATAAAATTCTAAACAAATAACAAATTAAAACTTTTTGAACACTTCAAAAACTCCTTCAGCTTGTAAATTCTTTTAGTCGAAACTTTAGAACAGTAACAATAGTAATTCTTAAAAAAATAATAACAATTTTTCTTCTTCTTTGCTGGATAAAGAGGCTTAAGAATAGATAACAAAAAGACTAAAATTAAGCACGGAAAAATTCGCTATTATCAATTCTCAAAATATTTCAAATTCAAAGAAAACTAACTTTTTTTAAAAATAGGAAAATGATTAAAATTAATAAATAAATTTAGCTAATAGCAAAAGTAATAGTAATAGTAACAATATTAACGATAAACAAGAAAATTTATCTAATACTATCATAAATAATAACCCTTTAAAAAATAACTTAAATAATACAACTAATAATTTTAATGACAATCATATTATTAATAATAAAATAAACTCTGTTTCTTTTATATAACAACATATATAGGCGAAATAATCAGCTTCTAAAAAACCTATAAACAACGAAAATTTATCAATGAATAAAGAAAATAATAATAATAGTGGCTCAAAAATGTTTAGTTAAAATTTATCTTAGTGCAAATTTTTTTCAAAAATAGTTGATTCGTAAATTAGCAACAATAATAATAAAAGTCAATTTAACTCAAATCTAAACTTTAAATCTACTATTTAAAATCAAAATTCTTCCTTTTCTTCTCAAACTAACTCTCTTAAACCTGTAACTCAAACAAATTTCTTTAAAAATGTGTGAAAAAAAAAAAAAAAAATTAAAAAATTAAAAACAAAAAAAAAATTAAAATAATTTTTTAAATAATTAAATATAATAATAATATGTATTAAATGTTTTGAATTTTTTAAAAATTTTGTAATTATTTTAAATTTTTGATTAAATTAAATTAACTTATAATAGAAAATTATAATACTTATAATCGTATATTTTAACAACCTATAAATAAAATATCTAATAATTAATTAACCTAAATAGTTGTCTTTATATTTAAATAAAATAGAAAATAGAAAGTTTTAATTTTTATTTTGAAAAAAAATCTACTATATTATTATATAATTTATAAATTCCAATTTTTTTTTATTTTTCCAAATTCCAATAAAATTATAAAAAATAAAGAATTCCGTAAAAATTAAATAACTGAATTAAATAAACTAAAAAAACAAGTAAAAAAAATATGTTTAGCGATATTCAGTCTGTACATAACCCTTCAAAGGACCCAAAACCAGAAACTTCAGTTTTAAGGTAAAAATTTTAGCTATTTTTGGGCAAATTAACTCAAACTGACACGAAAGATATAGCTCTCAGAGTAAAAATTATTATATTATTAATAATTAATTAAAAAAATGAAAAAAAAGAAAAATTTTTTAGATTTTAGATATAGAATTATCATTAGAAATAGAAATAAAAATAAAAATAACATAAAAAAATAAATAAATAATTAGTAAATCTAAGGATTAAATAGATAAAATAATTACTTTATTTTATTACATCTTTATTTTTTTTAGTATATATATATATTTATTTATATAATTTTTATTTGTTTATTTTATTTTTTTTATTTATTTTTTAAAGGAACTATAGTCTTTGATTTTGAACAATCAAGAACCTTAGCATTTAAGAACTTTTCTTTCAGTTTTAGCTTAACATAAAAGGCCCCTCAATTATACTAGTAATGAGTAAGAAGTTCTGGTAATAGGTTATATTTGTTCAGTTTTTAAAGATAATTTGCTTGATCCTTTGGATTAGCCACCTTCTCTCCCAAAATCGGCTTTTAGAGTTACTGAATTACTCAAAAAGTAAAAAATTATAATTTTAATTTTTATATATATTTATGAGATTAAGATAAACTTTTTTGGATTTTACTATTATAGACTATAATTAATTTATCATAAACAATAAATAAATTTTTAATCTATTTTATCGAATTTTTACACCTTTATTTAAAATAAATAAATATTTAATAATGTAAAATAAAATTTTTTTTTTTAAGGTATTTTAAAGACCCTAATGTCAATGTTCAAAATGCTTGTGCGAAAACTTGGAAAGAAATTTATAAAAATGTTTTATTAAATGAAAGTTTAGAAGCTAGAATGTTAATTTTATTCGACACTTTATCTACTAATATAAATTCGGGTGTTGACAGAATTTCTTAAGAAACCAGTTTTTTAGTTTTAGATGAGTTTTTAGAATTATTAGTAAAAATGGATGAAAAAGATATGCTAGCAGCAATTACAAAAAAGATTTTACCTTTATATTTTGTAAAAAATAAAAAAAAACACACAAAATATAAATAAAATAAATTTTTATTATTTATCTTTTTTCGAATAAAAATGTCAATTATATAATTAAAATTAATTAAAAAAAAATAGAAAAGTTAAATTGACCATCCTTCAGTACCTAAATGTGTAAAAAATTTATTAACTGGTATTCATATAAAAAATCTTATTCATTTCTCATAAAGTATCATTGATAAAACAATTTGGTTTTTAACAACAAAAAAATAGCCAGAAGTTCCCTACAAAACTAAAATTGAATCTTGCTAATTATTTGAAATAATGGCAATTTAATTTTAGGAAATAAAAAATTAAATGATAGGTTCTTTTCATGTAAGCATAAAATTTATAAAAATTTTAAAAAAAACAATAAAAATTTATTTAAAATAATTTAAAAAAACAATAAAAATTTATTTAAAATAATTTAAAAAATATTATAAATTTTAAAGGAATAAGTTATTTAAATATTAAAAGAAGTTTGTAAAGACAGAATTTTAAAAGTATAAACTGCTGCGAGAAGCGCGTTAAAAGAGTGGTTGAATTTGGAAAAAAATATTGATTTTTTAGAGTAGAAAAAAGTTAGCAGGTAACCTTTTAACGAAAATCTTGATATAGATTAAATTATAGAAAAAAAAACGTAGTCAGACCCAAACTTAATACAACTTCAATAAAAAAATATGCAAAATTATCAAAATTAACTCGAAATTTAGTCAGTTGATAAAGAAACTGATATTTAAAATGTTATGGCGGAAAAAGGAGGCTGGGTCAAAGAAACAAGAGGAAGAAATTTTCAAAAAAAAAGAACAGGAACTGGAGGTAAATCATCCAAAAAATTTTTATATAAAATATTTATATTAATTTTTAAATTTCAAATATATACATATTTAATTTAAAATTATTTTTAATTGAATCGATTTATATTAAGATAAAATTTTTTTGGATTTGTATTTATTATAATTTAATTCTTAATTAGGAGGCTAAAATGTCAGCGTTAGTCCACACAGATCAAAAAGTGCAGGAAGAACTAGAAAAAGTATAAAAGAACTTATTATGAATGCGCCTGGATATGAAAAAAGAACGAAATCAAAAGATATTTTGTAAAATTTTCAATATTTAGGCTAAGATTTTCAAAATTCAAATCAAAAAAATAATTAAAAAAGAGCAATTTAAAGTGAATCTAACGTTTATTAGCCAATTTAAAATATTGAAGTATTACCTATAAATTAACACATTTAAATAGAAAAAAAATTGATTGATTCTTTAGAAGATGGAAACTAAAATTTAAATGAAATATAGAAAAATTAAAAAAGTCATAAATTTTATAATACAAATAATTCAACATAATAAAATTGGCTAAGTTAAAATAGAATTTAAGAATAGGATAATTATGGGTAATTTTAGAATAACACTCACTATGAAAATTATTTGAAAAGTTAATAGAAAAATAAATAAAATTTTTAATTTAATGATTTTAAAAAATAAGAAGAATAAGATGAAAATAATAGTAATTTAGAAAACTAAGAAGATGATTATTTAGACCAAACACTAGATTATAACTCCTAAGTTTTCGAAAATACTGAAAATAATTATAATAAAAATAATAATTAAAATTATGAAAAAAGGTAACATTAATAAAATTTTTAATTAAAATTAATAAATTTAATTAAATAGTTTAGAACAAATTTAAAAGTAAAAATAAGAAAATAAATCTTAGTAACAACCTACACTTTGGGAACAGGTTTTAAATTTACTTTAATAAGGAGACTATGATCAGTCATTCACTTTAATTTTAGATTCAAGTAAATCTATAAAAAATTATTTATCTAAAAAATAAATTGCATATTAAAAATAATTACAATAAAGTTTTATTTATTTATTTATTTATTTATTTATTTATTTAATTTTGATTTTAAATTTTAGAATTTGGCATAATAATAAGATAATGAATGTTAAAAAAGGTAACTAAAATTACATTAAATTGATATTTTGGAATGTTTAAAAACCAAGGAATCTTAAAATCCTCAGTCATTAAAAAAAAGAGATAACTAAAAAAAATTGTTATTAGCTGGTTCTATTAAATTTATAATTTTATAATTTTTATTTATATTTACTAAAGATGATGACCTTTATTTTTTGAGGCTGCTTATGATATCTGGGAAATGTATGGGAAAGTTATCTAGGAATACAGCTTCCAGAGTTGTGCAGAAATATGTTGAAATTATGAAAACTTAATTTTTATAAAAAATGTGCTTGGATTTTTATCAAGACTCTATAGACAAAGGGTACGCCTAAGAACAACCTATAGATGACCAAAATTAAACTACAAAAATTTTATACGAAATGAGCGGAGAAAATTCAGAAAATTAAATTGGAGACAGAGCCGCACAATTATATAACCAATACCTAATTATATAATAACCTAATATTTATTAAAAAAAATGAGGTTAAAAAATATTTACTCTTAAAAAATTTGTATAAAACAATAATTTATTAGTTGATTATGTTAAAATTTAAGTTTAAACACAGTTTCCATTAAAATTAATGTTTTATAAATAAATGTTTTAAAAATTTATCTAATTAATTATTAAACTTAGTAAAAATAACTAATAATCTATATATATATAAGTATTATGTAAAATAATTAGATTAAATTCTATAATCTAAATAATTTTTAAACTATTCCTCAAAAGCAAAAACTTCTAAAATAATAACACTCTTTTCTTAAAAATTTTTTTCTTTTTCTTAATTTATTCACTATTAAAAGGCAGATAATTATCAACCATAAAAATATAATAAAAATTAAATAAAAAAAAACAAAAACCAAAAAATCTGATAATGGAACAAACACTTCAAGCGCGTCAAACCAGACTCCAAAAAGAGTTAAAAATAACGCAAAATAAACTAAGAAAAAATCCAAATCCACACATAATATTACTTTAGCCAATTATAAGTTAAAATGGCGTAAATTTGGATTTTTGGTAATTTAAATTCGAAGGAAAAAAGGGGTCGCCTTTTGAAGGCGGATATTATGACGTAATTTTTAAATTTCCTTATAATTACCCTTGTAAACCACCCAAAGCATAATTTTTACATAAATTTAAACATATGCATGTTTATGTCTAAGGAGGTAAAAAAAACAGTCTATTAAATATATAATATATATGATAAAAATAATAAAAAAAATAAAAATTATATATTAGTTCTATAAATAAATATATAATACGTAATTAATCAATAATTTTGTTAATTATAGTATTCAAAAAACTTAAAAAATATTAAGAAATAACTTTTCCTAAAAATTTTTTGTGATTAAAATATTAATTTAAAATTTAAATTTAAATTTAAAAAGATGTATGCCTGCCCTTAATTGCCGAAAATAATTGGTAACATAATTTGAGTATTTATGAAATTGCTTTAAATATTTTTAATATGATACATGCGCCCCCAATTCCTAGAAATAAGGCCAATTAAAAAATGTAAGAAATTTTTAACATTTCTGAAGAAGACTACTATGATACACTAAGATTACAAGCTTAAAAATTTTCATAATACAAAGATTTTGTTTATTAAATATAATGAACTAAAAAAAAATAAAAAATAAATATAATTTGTTTGAATTTAAATTTATTAACTGGTAATTTAATAGGTATGTTTACATATACGCTTTTTTGTAAAATAATAAATATATATATATACAGTATAAATTGTACAAAATATTATAATAATATCATCCCAGTTAATAATTATTACATATATTAAAAATTTGTTTATATATATTTATATGATATTTATAATATAAATTGATGTTTCTATATAGAATTTTATTTCAAATTAATTTATAATAATATACCTAGTACATGTAAATATAATTTATATCTGATCTAAATAATAATACATTTTAATTTTTTATATTATTTAATAGCAAATAATACATTTCATAATTATTATAATTATAATAAATTAAACTATATGAAAATTAAAAAAATAAAATAAACTTTAGTTAATAATATTTATTCCAAAGTATACCATTTTATTATTAATTACTTAATATAAAATACTTTATACTAATATTTTATATTTAATAATTTATAATTAAAAAATGTAAGAATTTTTATTTAAATTAAAAGTTATAAAAAATAAATAATTTTTTTAAATTTATTATTTTTTTTCATTCAATTTTTTTGATAGTTAAAACATCACTTCCATTATCATTGTTCATCAAAACGACAATACTTTATCCTTATTCACATAATCCAAATTTAACTCCTTATTCTATAGCATAATCAACTAATTTTTCTTAGCCAGCTTAAATAGTGGGGACTCTTAAGCAAATGGCTCCAGAAGTGGCACATAATCCTTTAACAGTACTACTTTAATCACTATTTTTTATTTTAAAAATTAAAATTAAATAACAATATTTAATTTATATAATAAAAAAGTTTATTTATATATAAAGTTTTTATATTTTTTATTCAAAAATCATAAAAATTTATTTATTACGAAACGGCAATAATATGAGCTCTAGGTCTATATTTGGAAATTAATCTAGCTGCAGTTCCTCCTTAAGTAAAGACTACGATAGCGGGTAAATCCTGAAAATAAAAAGTTAATTATTTATTTATTATAATATTTTAAATTAAATTTAAATTTTTTACCATTTCAAAAGAAATTTAAACTGCACTTGAAGCTAAACTTTCTAAACCAGATAATTTAAATTATTATTAACTTCTCATTAAAGTCCAGAATCTGGTTTCGTTTTCGAAACAATTTTCAGCTTCAATACAAATTTTACTCATAGTTTCAACACACTAATATTAAATAATTATATATTTAAATATAAATTTCATCATAAAATATAGTAAAATGAAACGTATTTTAATTAAATAAAGTAAAAATATAACTTAAAAATTTAATCAGTATAAAAATAAAACAGTTACTTAATAAAATTTATTTTCTTTTATTTTATTTATTTACAATATAATATAACAATTTTTAATTTTTGATAATTTTTTCTTACATTTAAATTTACCCCAACAGGGAAGGCTCCGTTAGCAGTTTCTCCTGACAACATAACACAATCAGAACCGTCTAAAACGGCGTTAGCGACATCAGAAGCTTCGGCTCTAGTAGGTCTGGGATTATTAATCATAGATTCCATCATCTAAGTAGCTACAACCAAGGGTTTTCCTTTATCACTGGCTAATTTTGCCATCCATTTTTAAGCCAAAAAGACCTTTAAAAATAAATAAATAAATAATTGTTATTATTATTTCATGAAATGTAAATTTATTATTAAATATCCTAAAATATTTCTTAAGAAATATATTAATAGTTTTTATAGAATTTTATGAAAAAATAAAAAAAATACTATAATTATAATTAAAAGTATTAAATTTGTATTTTTACTTTTTCGGTGGGAATTTCCATTCCTAAATCTCCTCTGGCGATCATGATACCGTCAGTTTTTTCTAAGATTTCTTCGTAATTGTGTAATCCTTCTTAATTTTCGATTTTAGCGATAATTTTAATGTGAGATCCTCTGGGACCTAAAATATCTCTGCATTCATCAATATCGTCTCCATATCTGGCAAAAGATAAAGCTATAAAATCTACATTATATTTTAATCCGAATTCAACCAAATCGTTTTCATCTTTTTCAGTAATAGTAGGCAAATCGATTTTGCACCCAGGTAAATTCATATTTTTTCTTTCTCCAATTTTGGCATTATTTTAAACAGTTACAATAACGGATTTCTATTGAAATTAAAAATTATTATAAAATCTAATTATAATTATTTTTATTTTTTTACATCTTTAATTTCTTTAACTATACAAACTAAAGTTCCATCGGCAATTAAAATTTATCCTCCAACTTTGACGGAATTACACAAATTTTTATAAGAACAGGCAAATCCATTTTCATCTCCCAAAAAGTCGTAATCAGTGGCTTTAAAATATATAAAAAAAATAATTAATAAAAAGAAAATAAAAATACAATATTATAAATTAAATATTTAAAAGATAAAAAAAAAAAAAAAAAATTTACTAATTTCTAAATCTTATCCTTTTTTTAATTCAATAGATTTTTTTCCATCTTTAAAGAATCCAGTTCTTATTTCGGGTCCCTAAAAAATAATTTAAAAAAAAATCAAAATTATATTTATAAAAATTTAAGAAATTTTTTTTTTTTTTACTTTAGTATCTAATAAAATACCGACAGGAATTTGAGGTCTTTATTTCATGGCTTCTCTGATTTTTTCAACAACTTTTCCGTGTCCCTAAAAAAAAAAGGTTACATATTATAAATTTATTTAATTTTTTTAATGAAAAGATAAAAATAATCATAAAAAAATGATCTAAAAAAAAGAAGATATAAAGAAAATTTTTTAATAAATATAAAAATTTTGAGACATATTTAATTTAATTATTACTTCGTGATCTCCGTGTGAAAAGTTTAATCTGGCAATATTCATACCAGCATCGATCATTTTAACTAAAGTGTCTACTTCCCAACAAGCAGGACTAATAAAAATAAAAAAAATTAAAAATTAAATAAAAATGTTTAAAAAAATTAAAAATTAAAGCTTATTTATTTAATTATTTTTATATAAAAAAATCGGCTTTTTTAATAAATTTATTTTCTATTTTTATACCCAATGGTGCAAATGATTTTTGTTCTCTTTTAAGTGTTTGTAGTTTCTTTTAAAATATTTTCTAAAGAAAATCCTTTGATACCTTATTTTTCTCCTTCCTAATTAAAAATATATAATGAAAAAATTAAAATTTAAAATAAAAATGTTGTTTTTTTAAAAATTAAAAATAATTTATTAATTACTTTTTAAGCTTTCAATTAGGCCAGAGTAATTTAATCGTGGCACATTGATTGTCTGGATTTTAATTACATTTTGATTGTTTTACTTTTTTTTTTATTTTTTTTATTTTTTGTTTTATTTTTATTTTATTTATTAAATATTTATAAAAAATAATTATTAAAATATATCCTGAATTTTATTAATTATAATAAGCAAAATCGAATATAAAGGAATAAAAAAAACAGCACTCTTAAACTAATTATAATATAATTATCAATTAATCTTTTCTGTAATAACACAATTAATCACAATTTTTATAAGTAAATTTTATATATAATCACCTTTAATAAGATAAAAATTTGTTTACTATAAAAATACACTTATTCCCATTTTTTGGGGGAATAAATAAATAAAAATAAAAAACAATACAACAACATAAATATTTTATAAAAAACTTTTATTTCACAAATTTCAGTAATTTTTAATTTTAACTCTTTCTTTTTTATAATTTCATGAAAAAAAAAAATATTTTATAATAAAATATCTTTACTTATTATATTGTATAGTTAAATCAGAATTAATTTTTTTAAAATGATTTTTATTTACAGCTAAATCTTTTTTATAATTATTCAATTATATTAAAATATTATTAAATATTCTTAGAAACAAAATTGAAAAATTTCAACTATATCTACTTTTTTAAATAAGTTTATCAATTTAAAATTTTGGCATTTGAATAAAAACATATATTTATATTATATATTTTATTAAAAATGTGTATTATAGTAAAATTCATAAAAAATTATATTTTTTAAATTAAAATTGGTATTTCTTTAAATAAAAGATTTTGTAATTCATATTAAATTATATATAAGAAATTAAAAAAAATTGTAAATAGAATAATAAATTAAAAATTTATCAAATATAATTACTCTCGATCTATATTAATAACTAAAAAATTGTCCAAAATTTTTAGCAATCTAAGTAAAAAAAAATCATCTTTAAATTCTTTATATTACAATAATTTAATTTTTAAGAAACCCCGAACTCATTTAATTTATTATTTTTAGAAACTCAGTCAATTATTTTTATAGTATTTATTTAATTCTGAAGTTAATTAATTATTAAAAATTTATAATCAAAAATAACATAAAAGCAAATAAAAAATACAATTACAAATTAAAAAACATAAAAAAAAAACAAAAAAAAGTATGCAAACGGAAGAATAACTGCTAAAAATCACAGGCATAAGATACCCCGGCATAACTCAATAAGAAATTTTCGAAATTCTGAAAAAATCACACTATGAAAAAGTAAAAAATTTTTAAAATTTTGACATTTAAATTACTTTTTAAAAGTCCATTTTTAGCATTTTTATAATCAATTTTAATATAATTTAGGAATTAGAATAAAGGAAAAAAATAGAACAAGCCAATAAATTGACTTTCGAACAGGTAACAAAATTTAAAAAGCAAATTCTCAAAAAATTTAAAATTAAATAATTGTAAAAATTTATTTAAAATTTAATAATTTTATAGCAAATTCTAAAATTCTATAATACGAATGCAGATAAAAGACCGGGAATTAAAAAAATTGAAAATAATGATGGTTTTTATTTTTAAGTAGATGGAGTTCCAGAAAATTAGCTTTCTGAGACTTAAAGAGCATATTATAGAGCTTATGAACCTGATGCTTTGATTTTAACTGACATGTAAAATTATTTAAAGTTAAATACTAATTAATTAAATTTAAATATTTATTGATTGAGTTTTATCATTTATTTTAAATTTATTATAAAAAAAATATTCTATTTCTTTATTTCAATTAAAAATTTTACATGCATTTCAATATTTTAAAATACTTTTGTTTTGTATTATAAAGTGCTGCTCAGGTTCAGAAATAAAATTTAAATTAAGCACATGCTTAGGGACATAAATCTGGACACACTCATTATAATTAGTAGGTAGCTCCAAACTAAAATTTGCCCATATAATTAGTTTCTTAATAAGAAAATAATGAAGGAGGTAAAAAATAAATTTCAATGAGTTTCCAAATTGATCAGCCTCTTAAACCTGAGAAAAATAATAATAATAATGCTAATACAAATAATAATAATAACACTAAAGAATAATCAAAAGAAGAAGGTATATACTGTTTTTGTAAAAAAGTTTTGGAATAAGTAAAAATAAATAATAGAAAAAGAAAAATTTTAATTAAATTTTACTAAAAATTATATAATTTTATACAAGGATATGGTTGCTTGTACAAATTAAAAATGTTCAATTGAATGGTTCCACGTTGGTTGTGTGGGTTTATTAGGTCTGAGTTAAGAAAAATTAAACGCTTATGTATTTTATTGTGATGATTGCAAAAAAGAAGAGGAAAAGGAAAAAGAAAAAGAAAAAGACAAAAAAAATAAATGAAAAATTTAAAATTGATGCCCAAATTTATTAATAAATAGTTTTAGAATTAAAAAAAAAAAATACTAAAAAATATGATTTACTATACTAATTGAAAAGCCAAACTTAAAAAAAAAAAAAAAAACTTACTAAAATTGATAATAACTAATAATTTAAAAAACAAATTTAATTGATTAATAAATTAAAAATATAATAATAACAATAATAACAATAAAATAAGTAAATATTAAAATTGAATTTTTGAATATTAATATATTTATAAATCTATTTATAACAAAATTTTTAACCTAATTTTTTTTATTTTTTTTAATATATAAATTTTGTTAGGTATTAAATTTTACTAAATTGATTTGCTAAGTTATTTATTTATTTTATTGTATTTAATCTTTGTTACATTCCTTTAAATTTATATAAAAATGTACAATAAATTTAAAATTGTTGGAAGAAAATATATTAAATTATTTGTTTTTATTAATTTATTTATTTATTACTATTAATTTAATTCTTTATAATTATTTATTTTATTAATTAAATGTTATTTTTTTTTCTGAGAAATTTGAATAATTTATGAAGATAATTAAATAAATTTGTAGTCATATATAAGATATCGGTAGAATTTTATCATTTATAATATTTATAGAAAAATATAAAAATATTAATTAGGAAAAGAAAAAGAAAGATAAGAGTGAAATAATTAAGAAAGAAGAAAAAACCATGGAATAAAATATTTTGTGTAATATTAGGAAAAGGAAATAAACCAAAATTAGATACTTAGAATTTTATTTAATTTTATTTTTGTTTTGAAAACAATTTTAAAAGCGAAAAAACTTGCAAATAAATAAATAATGTCGTTTTTATTTTTAAATCACGCTTTATCAACTTTAAGATTTATATTTGCGAATTTAAAAATTTAAAAACTGCTAATTTAATAGTTTTTTTTTTTATTTTTAAACTTAACTATTTTAAAAGCTTATTTATTTATGCTAATTTTTATTAACGTTCTAATTTATTATACGCTTAAATTATTAATAATTTTTTGAGTACGACAATTAAAACTGTTTTTCCGCTTTTGAAACCATTTTCAATTATTTTTGCTAAAAATATCTAATTAAGAGTTTATTCGCAACTACTAACTGTTTATTTCCTTTTCCGATTAAAAGCTAAAATAAGTAAAATTAAGGTGAAAAATTAAAATTTAGGTTAAAAATGAAACAAAACATAAGACTGGGTGTTTTATAAATTTAAATAGACATTTGCTATTAGTTATATATTTATTATAGTACTAGAGGGACTGAGGAATTAAATTAAATTAAATTAATTATTAAATTATTAAATTAATAAATTAAAGCAAATTGGGTATAAATTATTGAATTTAATTAGGGACTTTTTTGCACTCATTTTCTTTTTCCTCCTTTCATTTTTTTTTAGGCGGCAGATTAGGCTTTTTATTGTTATTTTTAAGCGGCTTTTTACCCGTGAGACAATTTAGTGGCGGCTCTTTTTTAATCAGCTTTAACTTTTCTATCTTTAATTTCTCTCAAGACTTATTCGGCTTAAGCTTTTTATTCAGAAGATTTTTAGTTTCTGGTGGCTTAGATTTATTCGAGGGAAACTCCGACGATTTATCTTTGTTATTTGGCTCCTCTTTTTCTTCTTTTTTTGCTAATTTCTTCGGTTTTGATTTTTTTGTGGGCTCTTCTCCAAGCGGTACACCAAGTAATATCTTGGGCTTTGACTTTTCTGAGAGACAAAACTCTACATTTTTTACTTAAGTATAAGAATCCTCTTCCGTCTTTGGCAATGAATCTTTGTCCTCTTCCGGGATAGATTCTTAATTCGGAGTAAGTACAGATATCAGTTCTAATAACCATTTTTTATTTTTTTCTTTATTATTTACTATGATCTAAATTTTAATATTATTAATTTAATATTTAATTTTATCAAAAACCTAATTAATTCATCGTAAATCAAACAAAACCAAACAAAAATATCAAAATAATTAAATTAATTTAATACATTCAATTAATTAAATAATTAATAAATATATAAATAAATAAATACTTTCATATTTTTAATTCACTCTTATTAATTATTTATTTATTAATTAATTTATAAATTTTTTAATATTTCATTCATTTCTTATAATCAATTTATAATTTCATTAATCAATTATGAAAATTATCTAAACAAGATTTAATATTTTAAATTATCAATTTAAAAATATCTTATTATCTATAATTAAAAATTATTTTTATATCTTTTCATCATTTTTAAATTTAATATCTTTAACATTTTCTTTTTTTCATGTTATTTAATTGTATTTTAATAACTCGTATATTTAATATAAAATTTAGCCAAAAATTAAAAAAAAAATTTAAATTAAATCTATTTATAATAATATATCTTGGTTATATTTTTTAAATTTAGATAAAAATTTTAATTACTTTGAATTATATAAACTTTAACAAATATGTGAATTTTATTAAAATTTGATATAATAAAATACAAAAAGTATTTTAAACATTAATAACTTAAAAAATCTAATAATTCAAAAATTAAAGAGACACTTAATTGAAATCAATTTTAGATTAAATACAATTTAAAAATAGATATATGTAAAATACATAAATTTCTAATTACTTTTTAATAATTAGTTTTAGATTTCTTAGCAACTTATTTAATAAAAAACACTGCTACTACTTATTTATATATTATAAAACAAAATATAACAAGAAAATTAATATTATATTCTAAAAAATATTTAATAATTATCAATATACTTAAATTTTTTATTAATAACAACTTAACTTATTCCTAAAAAAACTAATATTTACAAATTAAAAAATTAAAAATTAAAATAAAAATAATCAACTCATAGTTGTGTTTACTTAAATTTAAATTATAAAAATAAACAAAAATAAAATGTATAACGATAACGACGAAGGTATATTAAGTGATGACCTCGATTTGGACGACTAGTAAATTAAAAAATTTAGATAAAAAATTTTTTTTATCACAATAATAAAATAATCAACAATTTATATATACTCATAAAATAAAAAACATGGGAAAAAATTTAGTTTTAAAAGCCTAAAAATACGGACAAAAAATATATTAATTTCATTTTTGCAAATTTAAAAATAAAAAGCAGATAAAAAAACTAAAAATAATAGAAAAAAACATATAAAAATATATTAACTAATTTATTTAAATAAAACTTTTTTTAATAAATTAGATTATTATTTATTTTTTATAATTCACAATTAATAGCAATCCCACAGGTTACAAATCTCAGAATCAAAAAAAATAAGAATAAAATGCAAGTGTGGAAATCGACGATTAAGACGAAGATGATTTATTAAAAAGTGACAATGAAGAAGAAAAAAATAAAAAAAAAATATTTTTATAATAAAATATTAATGATGATGATGAAAATGATGATGATAATGATGATGATTATGGAGATGATTATGAAAATTATGATGAAGATTTCGAAGAACCAGAATCTGAACCAAGCAAAACCAAAAATGGAAATTTAATTTAAGATTAAAAAAAATAATCTTAGGATTCTTTTTCCAATTTAAATCAAAATAATAATAATAAAGTAAATATTAATTAGAATAATTTTCATGAAGAAAGTTAGAGCTAAAGTTATAATTAAAGTTAATAAAAAAATTAATTTGAAAGTCCTGGCTATAAGCCTCTTAGAGATAGAAGTAATAATAATAAAAATATTAGTAATAATAAAAATGGAAGGCCATAATCTAATACCAAATAAAATACTTCAGGTTCTAAGTAAACTTAAATTCAAAAATTTTATAAAAAATTCAAAAATATGCAAATACGTTTATATTTATTATATATATATATTTTATTACATAACTATATATACTATTTATAAATATAAAAATAAATTTAATTTAAATTTGATTTAGATTTAATCCTAAGCCTCCCGTAAATACAAAACCTTTAACAAATAATGCCAGAAATATTTATAACAGAGGTAAATTTTTAATTATTAGAATAAGTGCTAGTATTTATGAAAAAAATATAAATAAAATTTAAATTTATTTTTTAAAATAAATAAAAAAAAGGAAATTCTAAATAAAATAGCAGAGGTTCTAGTAGACCTACCAGTAATTATAAGGCAAATTAACAGTAACCAAGGTCAACAAGTGCTGTTAAATAAAATAAACCGCCTTCAGGCGTAAGAAAATCTGGGCAAAAATAAACAAGTAAAAATCTAAAATAATTATGAATTTTTAAACTAATAATTTTATATAAAAATTAAATTAAATTACGTTAAAAAGATATCAGAGTATAAACACCCCAATACCAAGCTATTCATTGTAAAATTCTATTTATATATATATTTTTTTTTTAACATTTTTATTTATTTATAAAATCTGTATATATATACAACATTAAAAATTTTTTAAAAATTATCATATAGTTAACAAATTATTGCATTTACTTGAAGAAAAAGATTATTCAAAAATGAGTGTAAAACAAGTTATGACTGAAAATAATATTCTTAGAGAAAAATTAAAAGATTTAAACAATGAAATTAGTACTAAAATAGAACTTACAAAAAATAATATGAATAAATGTAAATTTATAATAATAAACTTTTGATTTTTATTAATAACAAAATAAAAATTTTTTTTATATTTTTTAAGAAAAAACAAAGTAAACAACCAGACCAGTTTCAGGTCAAATAAGAACCGCCTAAGCAGAAATCTAAAATAATGATAAATAATTAGAAAGACTTTAAAATGAGTATTCCAAATTATATAATAGACATTAACAAGTTTCGAACCCAGCATATGCTTTAGATATGGCAGAAAATATCGAAAAAATTAAAGAAAAAATTGGTAAATATATATATATTATTTACTTTTTAAATTGTTATTATTATTTACTAAAAAATATGTAAATAAATTTATAGTGTATTATTAATATTAAAAAAATTTTAATTAATATTTTTGTAGATCAAATAAAGAAGTAAAATAAATAAATAAATCACGATAACGACATGAAAGGTAAAAATTTGAACAGAATTGAGAGAAATAAAGGTAATGGCTCTGAATCAGCAAAAGAAATACATGATTTAAAATAATAGACATATCTTTTGGAAAAAAAAAATAAAAAATACAAAAGTAGATTAGATTAAATTGAATAATAATTATAGTATATTTAAGAAGAAATGCCAAAATAAACGTAGTTATACAATAATTTGTGTATTCTTGCTAGAAAGTATAATGTAAATTTTTAATTTTTTTTAGATTTTTTATATTTTTATGGAAATTAAAAAATATTAAATAAATTATAATTTTCAAGGTTATAGCAGACCCTAACAGTAAAGAAGGTAAATAGAGAAAAAAATATTTAGAACTCAAATAACACCTCCACAAATTAGAGGAGCATTTAAAATTTATTAAAGAAAATAATTCTGTAAAAAATAAAATACATTTATTATATAAATTTGTGTTTTTAAAAAATATTAAAATATTAAAAAATAAAATAGAAAAAAGATAAAATTGTAAAATACGAGTTAGACCATTTAAGAAAAGATTTAAATGAAAAGAATGAAGAAATAAACTACAGAGAACAAGAAATAATGTAAATTAACAATTTATTAAGAGACAAAATGAATAAAGAAGCAATTTCCAAGTAAACTTTTTAAGAACTTTTTAAATAATACGGTATAAACGTGGAAAATAAATAAATTGAAGATTTCACCTCTGATTCCAAAAAAAAAGTAAAAAATAATAAACAAATAAATTATTAATAAAATTTTATTTTATTTTAAATTTTAATCTTTATTATTTTATTAGGAAGAATTAGAGTCAAAACCATTCAATAAAAAATAAAATAACTAGGAGAATAATACTAGCCACCAAAAATAGGAGTAAGATAAAGGGTAAAATTAAAATGAGGATATTTACAATGGCAGTATAGATATAGACGAATAAGAAAAACTTTAAAAATAAAAAGAAAAAGAAGAAAAAGAGAAATAAGAAAAAGAATTATAATAATAATAACAACAATAATAATAACAAAACTAAAATCCTTACGGAGGAGCTCCTAAGGGATTTGCAAAACCATTTGGGGTTAAAAAAGGAGCTTTTGGTTCTAAACCCAACTTTAAATCTTCAAATGTGGATAATAATAATAATTAAAATTAAAATTAAAACTAAAATCAAGAATAAAATTCTAATAAAAATAATGATTAGCCTACAGTTTGGACATAAAATTAAAACCAAAATTAAAATAGCTTAAATTAAAATTAAAACTTAGAATCTAAACCTATTTTAACTCTTCCAGGGTCAACTACGAATAATTAAAATTAAAATTAAAATTAATAAAATGAAAATTAAAATAATAATGTAAATAACAATAATTAGAATAACAATTAGGAATCTGGGTATAATCCAACTGGTTTTGGGTCGAAGCCAAAATTTTAAGTAAGAAAAAGAGGAGAATAAAGTAGTGCTCTAAATTTCAATACTGATGAAAATAATAAAAATAGTGTTAATAATAATAATGATAATAATAATAATCAAGGCTATAATCCTAGCGGTTTTGGAGTTAATAATAACGGTTAAAATAGCTAAAGTAATTAAATTTAGGGATAAAATAATTAAGAATCAGGTTATAATCCCTCTGGATTTTAAAATAGCTCAAATTAACAAAATTAAAATCCTATGTTTTAAGGAGTTTCCAGAAGAGGAAGAACATTAAATTAAAATTAAAATTTAAATTAAAACGAAAATTAAAATTAAAATAATTAATTATAATAAAATAATAACGTTGATAACAATAATAATAATATAAATTTATATAGTAATAATAATAATGAAAATATTAATTCATAAAATTAAGGCTACAATCCTATAGATAATAATTTAAACAGTAATAATAATAACGAAGGTTATGGAGCTGGTAATTTTGGAGGCGCCGGGAGAAGAAAAAGAGGAGCTTAAAATGCTTAAAACGCCGAAAATAATAGTTATTAACCTTCATCTTTGGGACAAAATTAAGAAAATACAATTAATTAAAACAATAGCTAAAACCAAAATTAAAATTAAATGTAAGAAAATAACACAGGTATTTCAAATTAACCTGTTGAGGGAACTGGACGAGTCGGGAGAAGGAGAAATTAAAATTAATAATCTGTATTTAATAATAATAATTAGAGTATTGCTAATGATAATTAAATTTATGACCCATTTGCCTAAGTTGACAATAAAGAAACGTATTTAAATAATAAATTAGGTATAAACGGAATTACTAATAACGATAATTTAGAAAATTAAAATTAATAAAACTATTAACAATAATAGTAATAACAATAGCAGTAGCAGCAATAGGAGCCTTAAATTAATATGTTTAATAGAAGAAGAAACCAAAATAACTTCGATGAAAACAATAATCAAAGCTAAAATAATTTAAATATAATATAGTAAAATCAGTAAAATAACTAGCAACAATAACAATAACAATAATAAGAAAACATCTACAAGCCCCCTTAGAGAAACAAAAGAAAGCCTCAAAGAAGAGGCCAAGGAAATTTATTAGACGAGACCGAAGAAAACGAAACTACATAAAATAATAATAATAATTTTAATAATATCCCTATATTAAGTGAGAAAAAAGAGGATTTCAACAACATTCCTACTATAGGATAAAATTAATAATAATAGTAATAATAGTCTCTTTTTGAATAGCTTTAGTAATAAGAGGCGGCGATTTAGAAGAAGGAAAGAGAAGATGAGGGGGACGGGAATTTGGATTTTTTGAATTAGCCTTAATAGAAAATTCACTATGATGATGACGATAATGGGTTTTTGAGCAAAAAGAACGAAGGTGAAGGAAATCAAGAATAAGGAAATAAAAGGAGAATGAGAACTGGGGGCGTCAAAAGATAAAGTGTAAAAAACTAAATTTAGATTTTAATTTTTTTTTTAATTGGTTTTTGGTTTTGCTATTTTATTTTTATTTTAAGGCTTTTTTATTAAATTAATTTTTGATTTTTATAGAATCACGAATTAGCTAAGTAGGCGGAATAGGGAGGAGATATGTTTGGGGAATTTTTCTGAGATTTCTTATCTATTAAAAATTACATTATTTATTATAAAATTAGGACAAGTAATGTTTTAATGCTTATTGTTATTCAAAATTTATATAATTATTTAAAATTAATTATTAAATTTAATATTAATAATTTTTGTGGCTACTTTATTAATTTTATTTTTAAAATGTAAAATATTTATATAAAAATTTATATTTGTTATTAATTAAAAAAAGTTACTTAATTTTGATTATATTTAGTCTATATAAAAGTTATTATTCAGAAACTTCTATTTAAATTTTAATTATAATAATTAAACATAAATTTGTTACATTTTGCGAAAAAACAATTGTAAATTAAGAATATACTAACTAATTAATAATTTGCTTTTTTATCTAATAATAAAATGTAATCGATAATTCTTTATTATATATATAAATTGACTTATAAACACAAAGGAAAAATTTAAAAATCAACAATATAATTATAAATAATCATTGATTTATTACTTAATCAAGAAAACTTTCATAAATTATCAAAATAATTTAATTAAATTATAAATTTTTTAAAAAATAAAACTAAAAATTCTAAATCAAAAAAAAGGCTCAACAAACAAACCCCCAAAACAAAAACTCTAAAAAGCACCTAAAAAACAAAACATGAAAGTAACAAAAAAATAAACAAAAACCAATTAAAATTTTAACCCTTATAAACAAAAATAGGCCATTTTTTTCAATATTTATACCTTATTTTTAAAATTTTTACCTTTTTTTTTAAAATTCAGATCGAAGAAGTTAAATCAACCACTAAAACCCAAAGAATCGCAACCCACTCTCACATCAAAGGACTCGGTCTCAACGAAGAAGGAAGAGCAATCGACGTCTCCGCAGGAATGGTAGGCCAAGAACTGGCCAGAGAAGTAAAAATTAAAAAAAAATTATTTTAATAAAATAATTAATTAATTAATAATTCTTACTTTAATTTTATATATTTTTTTTACTAAATTTAATTTTTTTTCCACTTTTTAAAAGGCCTCGGGAGTTGTCGTAGACCTTATTAAATCCAAAAAAATGGCTGGAAGAGCTATGTTATTGGCTGGACCTCCTGGAACTGGAAAAACCGCTTTGGCTTTAGCTATTAGTCAAGAATTGGGACCTAAAGTGCCTTTTTGTCCCATGGTTGGTTCAGAAATTTATTCCACTGAGGTCAAAAAAACCGAAGTTTTAATGGAAAATTTCAGAAGGTAACATAACCAAAAACCTAAATTTTATATATATCATCCTTATAATGCATAAAAACTAACTATAATTTTATTGTTATTATTATTATTTTAGATGAATTTTTTAAAAAAAATTAAAAATTTAACTTAAATTAAAGTAGCATATTAATTGAAACTTTATATTTAATTTTAGAGCTATTGGATTAAAAATCAAAGAAACCAAAGAAGTTTGGGAAGGAGAAGTTACTGAGTTAAAAACTGAAGAAAAAGAAGAAGTTGAAGGATATGGAAAAACTGTATAAAGTGTTATTGTTACTTTGAAAACTTCAAAAGGAACCAAATAACTTAAATTAGATCCCAATATTTACGAAAATATGTAAAAAGAAAAGGTCAGCGTTGGAGATGTTATATATATTGAAGCAGCTTCTGGAAATACTAAAAGAGTTGGAAGGTATATAAAATTATATTATAATAAAAATTTATATTTAAATTTTTTAAAAATAAAAGAATATAACATTATAAATTTAAATTAATGAGAATACTTAATTATTTTCATGTCGATTATAATAATGTAATAACAATCCTGTATTTGTGTCTCTTTTTACCAATACATGGTTCTGAGAGATGATAGTACCGATACAATTGATTAAAAAATCAAATTAGAATAAACTTAATAAAAATTCGAATAAAAAGAATAAATTAAAAAATAAACAATAATTTAATTTTTCTTATTTTTTTAAACTTAATTTATTTTAAACAGATGCGACGCTTACGCCTCTGAATACGACTTAGAAGCCGAAGAATACGTTCCTTTGCCCAAAGGAGATGTCCACAAAAAAAAAGAAATAGTTTAAGATGTTACTTTACACGATTTAGATATTGCAAATGCCAGACCTTAACACGGACAAGATTTCGTTTCCCTTATGGGCCAAATCGCTAAACCTAAAAAAACAGAAATCACTGAAAAATTAAGATAAGAAATTAACAAAGTAGTAAATAAATATATCGACTAAGGAATTGCCGAACTTGTCCCCGGAGTCCTTTTCATCGATGAGGTAATAAAAAATCAGAAAATATATATATATAATATATATTTATGTATTATAAGAATTTTATTTAAGTTTAAGTTAATTTTATGAATTTAATTTTTTTGATTTCATTTATTAATTATTTTTAATTATATTTATTAGGTTCACATGCTTGATATTGAATCTTTCACTTTCTTAAATAGAGCTTTGGAATCTACCTTAGCTCCTATTGTAATTTTGGCCACCAACAGAGGAATTTGTACCATTAGAGGAACTGATATGGTTTCTCCTCACGGAATTCCCATCGATCTTTTGGACAGGTAAATAAAAATATAAATAAAAAAATTAGATAAATATATATTTTAAGTATAAATTATAGTTTTTTTATAAATAAATAATTATGGCAAGTTATTTTAATTTTTTAATTTGCTAACAGATTAATGATCATCAGAACTGCCCCATACAATTTAGAAGAAGTTATTAAAATTTTGGCAATTAGAGCTTCCACCGAAAATATTAAGTTATCTTAAGATGCTTTGGCCTAATTAGGTTAAATTGGAGCCAATTCTTCTTTAAGATATGCCGTTTAATTATTAAATCCTTCTAATGTTTTAAGCTAAACTTAAGGAAGAGAAGAAATCTCAAAGTAATTTAAAATATATTAATTAAATTTATAAAATAAAAAGTTTAAAATATTTTTTGCAAGATATTTTTAAATTCACACCTATTTTAATTTTAAATTTATTTCTTTTATTTTATAGAGACGACATCGAAGAAATCCATAGTTTATTTTTAGATGCCAAAAGATCAGCAAAATAATTATAGGAATAAGCAGATTCATACATTCTTTGAATAAACTATAAAATTGGGCAAATATTCTTTAATTTTAGCAGTTTATTTTATTTAATCTAATATTTATTATTGTTTCATAAATAACTAATTCTTATAATTATATAATCCCTATATAATCACATAATTTACCTTATATTATAATATATACTGTATACTCCAATTACACACTCCAAAATTAATTAATTAAATAAAATATATCAATTTTTCGTTGACTTACAATAATTAGTTTATTAATTAATAAAGAAAATAATATGATATAATTCATAAATAACAGTTAATTTCTTAAAAAATACTAATAAACAATTTAATAAAAAATAATAAATAAATAAAAAAATAATGAAAACCTCAAAACTGTGAAAGAGAAATTTTTAAATGAAAAATGGATGTTTGGAATTTTTGAACATTTTCTTTAGCTAAGTTTTTAATAAGGGCCCTATTACCAGCCAAAAATTGCCCCGAAATCATAAGAAAATATCCATTTTTTGTATTCAAATTGTTTTTTCATTATTTGAGTGCCTTTAGTGCAGGCCCAAAGCATTCTTATTCCCTATAAAATTAAATAAATTATTTAAAATATATAAAGTTTAATTAACAAAAATTATTAATTTAAGGTAATTATGTCTGATGAATATATTATTTAAAGTTTACTGAAAACTAAATTTAAAATTTTAAGTCCTACCCCCCCCCCCCATAAATTATATTATTAATATCAATAATCAATAGATTATATTTATATATAAATAAAAGCGATTAAAAAATTGAAATAATATATTATGAAAAGAAAGAAATTTCATTAAATTATAAAATATAACGAACATTATATATTATGATATGTATACACATTTATACTTATATAATTATATTTGCTACTAATATTATTATATTAATAAATTATAATATAAAATAAATATTTTTAGATAATAATTTTTAAATAAATTCAATAAATTAAATATTTAAATCTCTTGATAATATATGATGTATTGTAACGATTTATTTTTATTAAATTTGTATTATTTTTATCTTGCAAAATGTAATAAATCTAATAAATTTTTTATTTATGAAATTCAACAAATATTTAAAATAAATTTAACAGACCTACAATAAATTAATCAATAATCAATACTATAATTTCATAATTTAAAAGTTTTAATTACAAAAATATAATGTATTAAAATTTTATTAAAACAAAAAAAGTTAGTTGTACTAAATTATAAATATGTTTTTTTAATTATTTTTGAGATAAATTTTAAAATAAGAAAACTTGAAATCATATATTATATATAAAAATTATTTTTATATTAATTTTTATTTTTGAAAGGTTTTTGTAAATTTTACATTTATACATATTTTAACCATTAAATAAATATAATTATAAACTTTATAAATTAAATAATAAGGTAATAATTACTTAATAATTAAATATATGTAAATTTTATAAAATAATAATTTATATTTATTATAATAATATATTTATGTGATATATATTAATATATCAAAATAAAATATTCCAACCCTTTTCACATTTTCATTTCAGGTCCGGCCCCATTATACATTTATTATAATTCAACAAAGTTAATAGATCTAACTCCTAATAAAATATAATTAAATAATTAAAAAATTTAATTTGCGAATTTTTTATATATTTTTTTTAAAAAATATAACTAATTTTTAAAGAAAAATAAAATAAGTTAACTATAAATATTAATTATTATTCATTATTTATTTTTGAAAATGAACTAAATCATATTTATTTTAACCAAATTTAATTAAATCTTAATTTTTTTTTTTATTATTTTTGATTTATTTTATTTTTATAATTAAAATTTTTACTATTATTAATAAAATTTATCATTTTACAATTTTTTACGGTAAAAATATAATATTACCTCAAAAATTTAAATGTTAAATTATTAAATTTCTCTATTTTATTTTTTTTAGTTAATTATTAAAATATGTAAACATTTTTATAATTTACCTAAATATAAACAAATGGGCATAAATCCATAATAAAAGAATTTCATGAAATAAGTTCCAATGATGGATTTGTATAAAGATAAAGTTTATAAAATATTTCTCATTATTAATTTATTTGTTATTATTTATTCTAGTTTAGTTTGATGAATTTTTTATTATTTTTATTTTATTTAATAATTTTATAATTTTTTGAAGAATTCTTTGTATATCAAAATATTTTAATTTTTATAAAAACTAATTAATTTAATTCTTTTAATTAGAGGAAATAAAGAACTCTTCATTTTATTTAAAGACTAATAATAATTAATTGTAAATTTATATATATTCATTATCTATCATACCAATTAAATAAAAAAATAAAATAAAATAAAAAATCTTCTTCTCATAATTTTCCATCACAAATAATTTTTAATATTTTATTAATTTATTAAATTGTATAAATAGTATATTTGGATTGAGAAATATAATTTACATGTTAAATCTTATCTAGATATAACTATATTAAAATTAAATAAGCTAAATTAGTTTAAAAAAAATATAAGTAAATATTAAATTCTATTTATTTCATAAATTTTTATTACAATATACTTTTTATAATTTTAATATGAAAAAATCCATTGAATTAATATATATTTTATATATAAATATAATTTTTAAACCTTATAATATTAATTTTATACTAATAAAAGTAAATTTAACTATTATTTATCATTGCATACTGGCTTAGCATCTATTATAATAAGCATGATAATTTTTATTATAGCTACTATCAAATTATCCTTTGTAAGGTTTCGAAGCCATTAAGTTCTTGATAAAAAAAATTTAAATAAAATTAATATAAATATAAATATATTATTATAAATATAATAAAAAAAGTATA
Organism: Pseudocohnilembus persalinus; assembly: GCA_001447515.1. NCBI lineage: Eukaryota > Ciliophora > Oligohymenophorea > Philasterida > Pseudocohnilembidae > Pseudocohnilembus > Pseudocohnilembus persalinus. Next base: position 58,357 of record LDAU01000178.1, read on the forward strand.
AAAATATTATAATATAATATATTTAATATAAAGGTATATATAACTATTATTAATATATTTTACATCTTAAGGAGGGTCAACTCTATTTGACTTTGATTAATTTTTTTTAGTAAATTCCCTTTTATTAGTACTTTCTCCTAAAAATAAATCTATCATAGGAAAAGGTCTAGTTTATTCAGGCTTTATAGGACTGAGTAAAGTGGATTTTTTCCATTTTTCTTAGTTAAATTCTTTATTATAACTACTATCTCCTTTAAATTATTAATCGGGAACAACAGTGGGCCAATAAGATCCTTGTAAAATTTCAAATGTTAAAATTATTTTTATGTAAATTTAATTAAAAATATATAGTTAGTAAATTTAATTTGAAATAAATAGTTAAAATTGTTTTTATGTAAATTTAATTTAAAATATATAATTAAAATTATTTTTATGTAATTTAATTTAAAATATATGTATATATTTATTTACCTTTGATTGGAATATAGGCATTCATTTTGAAATCATAATAGTTTTCAGAATAAGATGATCTTCCTATAAATGGGTTTTGAATTACTTTTTATTATTTTTTTTCAGGACTTTAAAGAAAGAAATCTTTTTTGTTATATTCGGCCTAATTTAAGTTAAATTTATATAAAAAAAAAAAAATTTTATTTAATAAATATTTTTATTATTTTAATTTTAAATGTTATGAATTTAGATAGAGTACCTAATTTGTAGTAGAAAATAAACCTGGAACTTAAGAAACGTAGGATTTATACATACTTATCGGATTTAATTTTTAACTTTCTTGTAGATTTTTTTATTTTTTTTGATATTCATTTTAATATTAACTTTTCCAACCTTTTACACTAGCTTCATATTTTGGCTTTACTTATTTATGGGCTTCACATTTTTTTTTACAAACTCCGCAGCTACAATCACTACAAATACATTTACCTTTAAATAATAAATTAATTAAAAATAAATATAATATATAATAAATAATAATTTTGTAAATATAATTTACCCGATAAATGTTGATAGTATTTAGGATTACTAAGAATCAAAGAAGAAACCATATTAGATACATTATTACTATTTTTTTATGCATATCTTGAAGATTAGCATTAAAAAAGTTATTCATTATTATTATTAATAATATTGTTAGTATTATTTTTTTTTTAATTACAGTTCATTTACTTACTTTTTTCGAGTTAAACAGTTTCCAAAATATTATTACTTTTTAAACTTTCTCCACTTTCGATTTCATTTCTGTTATCTTTTTCTTTTTCAGAGGGGCTGACTTTTATGTTAAACTTTTTATCATAATTATTATTATTTTTGTCAGAAGAATCAGGTAGATTACTTAAGCTTCTTAAATGAGATAAATACAAAGAATTTTTTAAGTCAGATTTATTATTTTAATTATTTTAATTAATATATTTTTCTTTCATTTATTAAACATTAATTTTTCCTTAAGTACTTTTATTTCTAAAACCATTTTACAAGGCTTTTTTATAAGTATTTTACTATATTTAATAGGGTAATTCAGCAAACTTTTGGTATTTTAAAGACTCAGGACCTTAACACATTTTTCCTTATTAAAATTCTTTTTTTAAAATTTATTATTATTTTTGGTCTTATTCCAATGGTTTACTCTGTCTGTCTAAAAAAACTAGTCTTCTTTAATTTGATAAACTCTATTTATTACTTAAATTATTCGAATTTTTTCCAGGATTACTTCTGCTTGAAAACATATTAAGATTGAATTCTTTATTAGAGAGTAAAGAATCAGGTTATCTATTATTTTAAGCGTCCAAATTTTGACTGGAATAAACTTGGATTTAAGGCAGATTTTTATCAGATTATCTGTTTTTCTTTTGGCTATCAAGGGACTCTTCTAAAATGTTGCTACTCATTTTAATTTATTTTATTTTTATTTATTTTTATTTTTTTATTTATTTATTTTATTTTTTTATTAACTAGTCACTTATAACACATACCTCTATTTTTTATCACCGATTTTTATTTTTAATTAATCAGGTTTATAATTCCAATCGATTAAAAAAGATTTGTATTTAACTTTTATGGCTTTAAATTAAGGTCACTGGAATTAATCAATTTTCATGAATATTTAAAACCAAAAACAAAATATTAAAAATTCATTTATCATCTATCGCGTAATAAAATAAATTAAATCATATATATAATAAGATATTTAATTTTTTAAAAAATTAGCAAAAATACATATATATTTTCCTAATATTATTTTAAATCTATACAATATAAATCTAATAATTAATATATTAAAACATATAATATTATATATTATTTATAAAACCAAATTTTTTTTCAAACTAAATTATTATATTAAAAACACAAAATTATCATAATTCAATCATATTTAACATCATTCTTAAAACAGAGAAAAATTCAATTTAACACCAGTTTTTTTATTTTATTTACTATAATATGGAAAATTTTTATAAGGGGCATCATTCAAAAAAACACTGAAATCTCCCTAATTTAGAACTAATTCTTATTTTTTTAAAAATTATTATTATAATTATTATGTTTTTGTAAATAAAGGGTGAGCATACCATCCAAATAATTAATTTTCTTATCCTAAAAGTAATAAACTACACTTAAAAATTACAAAAATATTTTCCAATTCAGTCGAAAATTCCTGTTGAAGTCTGTTTTAAGATATTTTTTAACCTAATTCCAAATTTATTTCTGCAAATTCTTTTTTTCCTGGTTTTATAACTTTCTAAAGGTAAATTGGCTGCTGATAGTTGTCTAAAAATAATCACAATAAATAATAATTAATATAGGATAACTAATTAATTGTATATTAAAATATAAATTATTTAAAAATATTTAATAAGCTTGAATAATAATAAAGCAAAAATATTTTAATAAACTTTAGAAAATTAGATGTAGTAGGACAAAATAAAATAAAATTAAGTTTTATTAAGAATTTTAATTTTCTAAATTTACCAAAAATATTAGTGTTTCTCATTTAAAAAGTTATTTCTATGAAGAAAGGTAATTTTTAATTCAAGTTTGTTAACTCATATACTTATAGACTAAATCCATCTGTTTAATCAAAATCTATATCTTAAATATTTTTATGTCTATACTTTTGCTTTATTTTTTTACCATGATAATTTTTCAATTTTAAATTAGTTTATTCATTTTAACCATTGGTTTCATTTTAAAATTAAATTTCCTATTTAATTTAAGATTCACTATTCAATAAAACATATAATATATTAATAATAATTATATTTATATAAAAGAAAATTTAAAATTTAAAATGATTACTTTTTAATTTATAATAAATATTATAGAAAATTTACCTGTTTTATTTTTTATTTAAATTAAGTTAGATTTCTTCATTTTGATGTATTTTTTATTAAATTTTTCCTTTTTATATATTATTTTATTTATATTATTGTAAAACCATTTAATGCACTTTTTCTTTTCTCAATATTTCTTATAAGCTACTTGAATCTAATGTTTAGTTTATTCCTAAATTTTTCGTTTTAAAATCATTTTAAAAATCGTATTTTTTTCTTTAAAATTAAGGTGAACTAAACTTTTTTTCAATCTAATAATAATTTCTTATATTTCTCTCTTATTTTTAAATAATTTCCTATTTTTTTTATTGTTTTTATTTATTAACCAAATTTTCAAGCTCATGATTAAAATACAAGAAAGTAATTCCTTTCCATATTTAATAAAACTCATCATTTTCTTCAATTTCAAACCCTTTAACCAAATTTTACAAATTTTTCTACAAAAATTTTTCATTTTCTTCCTAAATATACTTTTAGGTAAAATTGAAATTTTTTTTATTAAAATCCTAATAAATATATCTGTTCAATTCTACTATTTAATTCCTGTTTTTTTTATTTTCAATTTAATTTTGACCCTAAATAAAAACTCCTATCTCCATTGTTCCTTTACTTAAAAATGGAATTTTTCTATTTTAGATTAAAATATCAAAAATTGGAAATTAATCACTATAAAAAGGAATATTGTATAACCCTTCATTAAAATCGTAATTTTTATTTTTTTCATCAAATAACTAAAAAATGGACTAGGCTCTGTAAACCTGACTCTAATTATATTTAGAACGAAAATTGAACATAAAATATAAATATTCTTATTTTTATTCTTATTCTAATTAATTATTATAAAAATTACCACTATTTCTATTTTTTCCATTAATTTTATCAAAATCATTAGATTCATTATTTTAAATTTATTTTTAAAGGCTGTTTTTTTATTAATTTTTATTTAAAATTCCTTGAACCAAAAATTATACATTTATCTTTATTTTCCTGTCTAAATTTGCTTATTCTAAATTAATACTTATTGGAAATTCTATCTACTAGTTTTAACTTACATAATTATAAATATCTCTTATTTTTAAAATTAAAAAAAATTAATGTAAATTAAAATAATAAAATATTATATAATTATAATCAATTTAATTTTATTTTTACTTAAATTCATAACTTTAATTAACAGTAAAAACTTCAATTTCTAATAAATCAAAATTATTAGGAATTTCAGTTAAATTGTTAATTTCAATCGTAAAACCCAGTTCTTCTTCGTATTTTAACTTTTTTTTTGGCAAAATTTGTCCTTATCTCTAAATTTTTATTAATTTATTTTGCTCTTAATTTTTTTTTTTTTTATATAAATTATTTTAATTTATGTTTTATTTTTATTTTAAACCCCCACCAACTTTTACATTAAGAGATTTTTTATTCTCAATTCTTTTTTTGTCTGAAACTTTTTATATTTATTCTTATTTTTATTTAAATTCTAAAGAATTTTCCTTTTATTACTATTATTCGAGCTTATTTTATATTTTCGGTAAAGAATTATTCATATTAGATTTATTTTTTTATCCGAATTATTTTTAATTTCTACTATTATTGTTATTATTTTATAACTCATTTACTTTTTTATTATTTATTTTCTTTGAAACTCCTTTTTGGTTTTCTTAAATATCATAATTGAATAATTCTTTTTCCGAATATGGATGAGGAGTTTTTTATCTTACAACTTCTTCTTATTTCACTTCCTAAAATTACTCTTAATCTTTATTTACACTAAATCTCGTTTTTTTTTTTTTTTTCTTAATTTTTTGAACCTCAACTCTATCCGTTTCCAAGTTATAAATTTATTAAATTTCCTGTTAATTTTAGATATTTTAACTCAGTTCAGTTTAAACTTTTTAATTTGGGGTATAATTTTCCTAAATTTCGAAAAAACTGTTACTTTAATTTTGTCCAATTTTTTAGTTGTTTCTTTAAATAATGGGTTTCAATTTTTACATATCTAAATCATTTAATTATTTTTATAATATTTATTCCTATTCATTAAGATTTTTATAAATATCATACTCTTATATTTTTTAAATGTTTGAAATTCTTTAAAAATTTTAAACTTATTAATTTTTATTTTCCTCCTAAATTCCATCCAAATAGTTAAAAATTTTTAATATATCTTCTTCTTTATATGGAATATACTAGTTTTTTTATATTTTTGGTTTTAAGAAACTCTAATTAATTTAAAATTTTTATTATTAAATCTATTTTTCTTAATTAAAATCATTAATTTATTTTTCTTTGTTTTTATCCTTATTATAGACATTACTTCTTCCTCCATAAAATTAATTTTGATACAAATGACTATTATTTTTATTATCTAATTGTTAATAAAATGGATTAATAATATTATCATACTATTTTGCGAAACTAATACCATTTTCTTTTACAAATTACTAATTTTAAATTATTTAATTTTAACTTTAATCATTTAAAATAATTTTTTATTTATTTTCGAAATTTTATTTATACCCTTATAAATTTTGCCTTTAATTCTAAATTTAACTCAAAAATTACTTACTAGTATTTGCTCTTTAATTTTACTTTCTTTGTTAAAAATTGTTTTATAAATCGTGATCAAATTAATTAACATTTTCCTTTTATTTTATCTAAATTTAGTTTTAAAATGGCAATTATTTATAAGAATTAAAGTTTTACTCTTCAATTTAATCGGCTTGTAAATTATTTACAAATATATTTTTTTTTTATTTTAATTATTGTGCTTTTAAGTCTTTTTATAGGCTATAATAATCATTATCATGTTAAATATATTACGATAACTTAGGTTCATTTATTTGTAAATTTTAAATAACTTGATTCATATATTTATTAATTTAATTTATTTAAAAATAGAAATAATCTTTGAAGTAATCTTTTAATTATATTTTTATTTTTTATTTTTTTATAATTTTTCTACTCTAAAATTATAATAAATAAGATAACAAGTTTGTTATTTAAATCGATCAAATTTTACTTATTTTTTTATTAATTATTCAACAAATAATTATAATAACATTACAGGTTTAATAAATACTTTACTCTTACTTTAAATTATAATATATATGTATATAACTTTGCATTTTTAATTATAATTTAATATAATTATCAAAAAATAAAATTAAATTTTTAATATCTAAAATACAAAAATTTAAGAATTAAAAATTCGAATAAAAATCAATACTTAATATTAAATTTTTTGAAGCTATAACCCGGCATATCTGTAAGTCTATTTTTATCATAATTAATTTCAATAATTTCTTCCAAATCGGCCGGCTCATTTTCCTGTTAATTATTATAATTTACATTTTTTTTAATATACATTTAATTTTCCCCAGTTCCCTCCAACAAGCTATTAATTTCCGTTTCCAACTTAGATTTCCCCTAAATTTCCATATTTTCATACTCTCTGTCGTCCAAGTGTCTAATTTTCCCAATTTTATCTTCCGCAGCCAAACTGAATTTGTTCCTGAAATATTCGTCCGACTTAAAAGTAGTAAAATTAGAAACCCCCTCAAATTTTCCCTTCAAAATATTTCCTCTTGGTTTTCTTATTATTTCCAACTGTGTTTCCACCCTTTTAGAACCCTTAAAAGCTTAAAGAGGGTCTTTTTCGTACTTTGCATATGCGTTTTCGTTTGTATTTACGTCATTTGCCTCTATGTTACTTATATTTTTATCTTTAAATGCGTTCGGGTGTCTTAAAGTCATTTCCCAGTATTTGTCTCCTAATCTTTATTTTAAAAAAAAAAAGAATAATTTAAAAATAAATTAAATTATATAAATTTAATTATAAATATTTAAAAATTAATAAAAAAATATAAATTATTTAAAACCATTTTAGCTACTTCTCTTTTTCGGATTTTAAAGCCTCTAAAGCCTTGATCGTTTCTTGCTTACTTCTGTGGCTTTCAGCGGCGAAAATTATACTATTTTCGTAGTTTCTGTTAATTCTTTAAGTTTGATTTTAAATCACTCCCTTCCAAATTAACTGATACTTGTTAAAATTTTAAAATATTTTCTCGTCTTTTTCCATCAATAAAACATCTCTAAGACTGTCATTCTAATTCTTAATTCTTTTATTAAATTCCCTGCCTTAAAAAAAAAAAAAAAAAAATTCATAAAAATTAAATCTTTTTAAAAAATAATTAATATATAAAATTTTAATAGAAAAATTATAATATCAAAATTAATAATATAAAATGATAATATTAAAATTAATAGAAAAATTATAATATCAAAATTAATAAAATAAAATGATAATATATAAAAATAAAAAAAAAAAATGATAATATTAAAATTAATATTAATAAATTTACTCGCTAGCCTGTTATTTTCCACTCTTTCCAAAACTTTTTCGACTTCTTTCGTTAAAAGTTCTTTATTAAGAATATTTTAATTTTTATCAAATTTATTTCTTTTCAAACTGGAAATAAGGGGAGATTTCCCCGTCTAATTATTAAAAGTCTGAGACCTTAACGACCTTTAAGAGCCCAAAGGCTATTTCTAATTATTTTAAATATTAGACATCATCATAGAATTTTGGCTTTTTAAACTTTTTGCATCATCATTTAAATTATTATTAATATTATTATTATTTCCACACAAATTTATGGAAAATTACTGAGAAATATTTCCTTTATTGCCTCTTAAAGCGCTGAGGCCGATATTTGAAGTTTAATTATTTTTTAACATGTACTGTTTTATGTACCATTCTGGTTTACCTACTATTTTATGCTTTGGAATTGAACCATCTTCGTTTATTACTGGCATTTTCTGGTAAATTTCGGATTCTTTGAACAAATTTTCTTTGTTTTTTTGCCTTGTTTCCCAATTTTCTTCGAAACTGCCCGGTTTAAAAAAATTTTCGGTAGTTTTTATCAATTTTCTGGCCAAATGGTCATTTTTTTGAGTTTCGTTTAACTAGCTCTTTATATTAAATTTAAATTTTTTTATAAATTTTTTTAAAACATAAAAATAAAATAAAATAGAGTTTCTTTATATTTAATATTTTACAATACTTGCATCTTCTTCTTAACTTTTTTCCAACAATTCACTTTCACCCATAGAACAATTGCTTTATTCTTCTTCTTCCTCATTTTAAACTTCAGATATATTAGAATTCAGTTATCTTCCATTATTGTTTGTTTTTTTACCTCCTTTCAACAAATGAAATTTTTTTTAGCCACTTTTTTCTTATTAATTTTCACTTTTATTTTTCAAGTTTTCCATATTATTTAAAAACTGAATTTATTTATTAAGTTCCAATTTTTTAGCCATATAAAACGGTTTGTGCGAAAAAAGTGATCTTCTTTAAGGGGAAACAATTTTCATATTTTCCACCTAATTGTCAAAACTTTAATTATTCTAACTATTTTAAGTATTTTAATTGTTTTAAATATTTGATTATTTATTAATTTATTCCTAATTTCTCCCAAATTTACTTCCATAATTTCCGGAATTCTAATGTAAAATTTAAGTTCCTTCATTTGCGAAATTTATGTGCCTTGACTCCAAAGATCTCCCTCCTTGAAACCTGTTTTCTTTGTTTTGTAAAATGGATTTTTTAGGAGATTTATCTTTGTTTTACAAATTTTGAGCCAATTCCATTATAATATTTATAATAAATTAACTAAATTGATTTTTTATATTATTGGTTTTTTTTTTTTTTTCCTTTTTCTCTATTTTTGCTTTAATATTCTGAAATTAAAATTTATTGAAATTAAAACTTTATTAAAGAACTTATTTTCACTAAATAGCTTATAATTCAGAAATAAAATAAAAATAAAAAATTTATTGAATAATTTATTCTATTAACTTTTTAATCAATAAATTACTATTTTCCTATAATTATTTCTTTTTTTCATTAACAAAAATGAGTTTTCCTACTACAAAATTCAATTCAAATACCACTGGGATATTTTTAAGCATAATTTAAATTACAAATTAATAATATTCAATAAAATAGTATGAAAATAAATAAATAAATATCAACTTAATTTAAATTTTATAACAAAATTTTAATTTAAAAAAATTAAAAATTACTATTTTGCTAAAAACTATACAATTACTGAACTAAAAATTATTTATGTACTTATATGATACTTCTCAAATAAAATTGACCTTTTATATAAAAAAGAACAGTGAAAAAACTTAAATTCTGATGTTTTAAAAATTAAAAAGATAATTTCAAATTGGTATACTTTTTTTTATCAAATTAATTTTTTTTTATACAATAATCAGAATTCTTTTCATCATTTAGAGAAATATACTTATTATATTTGTAAATACTTAATTTTTAAATAATTTTTACTATTTTTATAGATTGATAATCAATATAAAAAAAACTATTTTAAATTTTAATTTTTCATTAAACAATAAATAATGGTAATTAAAAAGGTATTTTATATATATTATTTTTATTGTATAATTAATTATTTAGACAAAATTCTTTAAAGAATAAAGTTTTATTAATGATAATTTATTAATTTTTAGTAAAAATCTTTAATATTTTATAAATTAAAATATAATTCAAATAAAATAGCTAGCTTTAATTAATAAAAACTACCCAATATTACTTGTGTTTTCTAAAGCCGGATTTTTACTATTTCTTTTTAATATAGTATCTTAAGTCAATAATTAAATAAAAACAAATTATTTAATGGTCACAAATTTAAAAAATCCTGATGATAAAATATAATATAATATAATAAAATTAAATTCAATATAATAAAATACAAAATAACTTTATAAAAATCTATTAGTAAATTATTAATAAAATGGATTTCAAGTAGATAAAAAAACCAAAAATGAAATTGATTTTAAAATATTTTTATAAAATAATGTTTAAATTTACTGAATTTCCCAATAAATAATGTAATATAGACACCTGAATACGAAAAAAAATCTTACACATTTAGATTTTAAATTTTTTCTAAAGGTACTTTATTGGGTTATTTGGTTAAACTTTTCTTGTTATTAAACATAATATTCTATAAAAAAGGGAAAATGAAAAATAATAAAGTTATAATATAGCATAATTAATCAATTTTTACTTTTATAAAATATTCACATCAAAAAAAATAAAAATAAAGAAAAAATAAAAATTATTACCAAATACTTAAAAATTTGGGCAAATTCAACCGTTTTCGCATAATTTAATAGATAATTTATGAAAAAAAAATTCCAAGAAAAATTTTCAGAATCTGACTCAGAAATCCCTTCATGTGGCTGCAATTATAACAGAATAAATACGAAATAGAAAAAAAATGTTCGCTCATCTTTTGAAAATTTCAATATAAACAATTTTAAATGGTTTGACCCAAATAAGCCTATCTTTATTTTAAAAAACCAAAAGTAAAATACCAAAAAATAGCAAAATATAAAAAAAATTCTATAAAAAATTTAAATAACTTATTAATGGTATATCTATTTTTAATATATCTTTTTTTTTTATTCTGTAAAGCAGTAAATAAATAAAAAAAAAATAAAAATAAAAAACAAAATAAAATAAAATAAAATTCAGTATTATACATATTTTCTAATTTTTTTTAATTTACTATTCTTAGAGATTTGGAAGAAAAATTTGAACTTAACAACAATTTAAGTTCAAGTAAAATCCACAACGGGCGTAAATTAAACGCCAATTAATTCTCGATAAACCCAAAAATTTTGCATAAAATTTACCAACAAGACGAATTATACGAAGCTGCTTAGAATCAAGAGCCCCTATAAAAAAACTAATAATAATAAAATTAATAAAATTAATAAATTCAATAATAAAATCAAGAACAATAATAAACCAGCGAAAAGCTAAATTTTTGTTAATTTTCGATTCCAAGACATTTTTGCAGAATAACTTAGAATATTTTGGAGCAATCAATTTCCGAAAAAAAAGACCCGCGAAAAAGTAATTAAAATTCGCCTAGTAAATTAAAAAAAAAAAACAGTTGCAGCAGCTACAGCACAGGGCTCAACAACAGCAGCGGCCTTTAAAATAGCTCTCGAATTTCAAAAAATTCGAACATTTTTAACAGTAGTTTTTAAAATAAACAGGGCTTTTTAAACAAATAAAGTAGTTTTAACAGAAGTAGTAGTTTAAATAAAAATTAAAAAATTTAGGGAAATTTATTGGAAGAACTGGAAAGTTTGAGCCAGTATGAAGAACAAGAAGAACAAGAAGAAGAAAAAGATAAAGAAAAAATAAAAAACTCTTATTATTCTTATAAAAGAAAATTCAAATTTTTGTATAAAGATGCTAAATACAGAATTACGAAAATTATTATTCTACTGTTTAAAAAGTATTAATAAGTTTTAGTACTTTTTGATGAAAGCGAAAATTTGAATAGAAAACAACTAGTAAATTAATTTATTTATTTTTGTTATAGAAAAAAAATTATTTGTAATTTATTATAGTTTGATTATTAATTAATTTATGTTATATAGTCAAGTATAAAATTATTATTAATTAATTAATTTTTTAATATTTATAGATTTTAATTATAGTAAATATATTGAATATTTGCATTAATTTTATTCATACTCCTCCGAGAATCGTGTGGTCCTATCAAATGAGTTAAATGGCGGAGGGTAAATTTAAATCCTAATCATATATTAAAAGTATAAATTATTTAAAATTTAAATTAATTTATAATTTCAGATCTTTATCAAATCCAGCAACAGTTAAATAAAAATAACATAGAATAAGACAATTTATTAGAATAAATAAGAAGTAAAAATGTATCCAGCATAATTCAGTAAATGTAATCTCCAAAAATGCAAGAAGACTCTTAATCAGCAAAAAAAATACAAAAGTAATCAAAATTAAAATTTAATTTAAAATATTTAAATTATATAATTAATATAACTTGTTGAATATTTAAAATATAAAATAAACATAAAATAAAAATTACCTAATTATTAAATTATTTAAATTATTTAAAATTAAAATAAAATAAAAATAATAAAATTTTAATTTTCTAATAGAGATATTATAAAGATCGTTCATTTAATTCGGTTTTCAATTGCTGGACTTATGTCTATATTTTAAATGAAATAATTATAAGGTAAAATATAAATTTTCTAATTATAACTTTGGGTACAAATATGCAATATAAAGGATAAAATTAAAGATAAATTTAAATTTTAAATTAAATCCAATTATTTTTTCTATAATTAATTTAACTTAAAAAAATTAGAGAATAGGACAAAAAATTTTAGATCTCTGACAAATCAAGAAAATTATAGTATAATAAAGAAGAATTTAAGTAAAGAATTAAAAAAAAGAGAGTTTTTTTAAAATGAACCTTAATTTAAGCATTAAGCGGCTTGGATGGATGAATTTGTCTTCGATGATTATATTTAACAGCCTAGTTATTATGTTAAACAAGATTAAAATACAGTTGAATATTACAAAAACAAAATAGATGCTTGGATATTAGATTTTGCCAAGTACATATTTTATAAATTTAAATTTAAATTTTTTATTTGCAATTAAAATTATTTTTTTTATTAATAAGAAACCAAAAAAACAACAAAAACCAAATCTCCTACAACGAATCAGGACAAAAAGAATTTATTTGCAGAATTTGCGAACAAAAAGTACAAATAGTTTTTTTATAGCAACATAACAAAATTTGCCAAGAGATAGTAGACATAAAAAATAAATTGAATAAGTTAGATAAAGAAATTACAGAAATTTGTGAAAATGGGATAAATCTTTAAAAAGCGCTAAATTACCAAAAAAATATCAGCAAAATGAAAAGAAAAACTTAGAAACTTAAGTTATAAAAATAATTAAGCACTTTAACAAATCCAAGTAACCAAATTTAGTCAAAAACAACTAATAACATAATTTCGAACTACAGTATTTTTTCGCGAAATTCCTAATTATAACAAGAAAAAAGCAATTTAAACTCTTAAAATTTAGAACAAATTAATTAAATAGAAAAAAATCAAATTTACCCCGTAAAAAGTCATAATCATATTCAGTTAAAAAACCAACTCTAAACTAAATTATAATAATAATAAGAATGTGATAATTTTAATAACAATATTAATAATATAAATACTATTAACAATATAAATAATAATTTGTCTTTAAAACTAAATTTATAGTAAAAATAGACAAAAAATCCTAATTTGGAAACTTAAGAGCAGTTTAGTTCTGTTTCTTAGCAAATAGAATCTTAATAATTATAATAGTAAATAAATAATTAAAATAGAAATTCAGCTATAAGTAGGACCAGCATATAAGGGCATTTTATAAATGGAGCTGATAGTTTTAATAATGCGTAAAAATTACCGTTTTTAAATATAAGTAATATAAGTAATAGAAATAGCAACCAATTTCAATAAAGTCAGAATTCGAACCCAATTTAAATTTTTTAAAATAGAGACTAAAATAAATAATAAACTATTTTAAATAATGATTAATAAAATTTATTTGAATTGGAAGAATTGAAAACAGAGGAAATAATTGCAGATACTAATTCAAATTAAAAATCAAATTAATTAGATGTCCAAAATATTAAGAAAATTTCTGATATTGAAAATTCAAATTCTTAGTCATCTATTTCTTCCCTTTCTTCGCTGGTACATTTTAATTTAAATTTAAATTTTTTTTAAAATATAAATAAAAATTAAAAAAATAAATTATAAATTATAAATAAAAATTAAAAAATAAATTATTAAATCTCAAAAGGATTTACCAAAGTTGAAACAAGAAGACAGCCCAAATTTAGAAGAAATTTAAGATAAATAAAGTAAAATTAAAATCAAAGCCAAAAAAAAATTTTAATAAGAATTGATAAAAAGTTTTAGAAAAGATTCAGTTCTTAATTAAAGGAGAAAAAGTCATTTAGAAATTTTAAAAGAAAATATTATGCTCAATTTAAAAAAAAAACAGATAATTGCTAGTAATGATAATAATAATTAGAATTAAAATATAAAAAATGAAATCCACTAAAATAATATTGATGAAAATTAGAAAAATTAATAAAAAAATCCTATAAGAACCAGGTCTTTTTCCGAATCTTAAAAAATAATTTACACATAGTAAAAATTTAAATAAATTTTATTAACCTTTTATAAAAATTTTTAATAAATTAATAATTTACAAATAAAATGATAAAAATCTTAAATATATTTAATAAATTTATCACTATTTTACATTTATTAAATTTTTTTTCTTATAAAGAATAAAGCAAAACATAATACAGTAGAGAAAAAATTCTTTCAAAAATTATAGAAAATAAATAGGAATTGTTGTAAACGAAGTTCCACAATTAAATAATAAAATTTCGCAAACCAGACCAAAATAAAAAAAAAAAATAAACTCTGAAAAATACATAATTTTAAGCCAAAAAGATTTTTTTAAAAAGGCAGCCGAACTGAAGCAGTTGAAAAAAGGCCAAACAAATTTTTAAAATTCGGAATTTTCTTCTGAAATTAAGGAAAATTAAAAAAATGTGCAATAATCTAATTTCCGTAAAATTTCTTTATAAAATTAAAATTCTTCTTCTTCTATTAAAATTTCGTAAAAATCTGACTCTCACTCTTAAGACCAAATAATTTCCGAAAGTTCCATTAAATTTTAAGTTAGTCCAAAAACTTAACATAATATTTTAGATTAATAATAATAAAAAAAATAACAGTAGAATACTTAAAATAATTAAATTGAACAATTTTTTAGAATTTAAAAAGAAGATTAAGATGAATTTGATGTAAAAAAAGAAATCTTGGATGATAAAGAAATAAATTAAAATTACAGTAAAATAAATGAAATAAATGATGAAAATAATGGCTAAATATAGTTTTTTTAGTAAAATAATAACGAATAAAAAGTTAAAAATATTTTTAATAATAATAACGATTTAGATAATATTTCAGAAAAGCCTTCTTCTTTTAACACGTAAACACTTTCCAAATACTCAGTAACAAACTCTTCTAGTAACTCTTTATAAAAAGATTTATTATCAAAAAATTTATACTAAAATAACGGATAATAAAAGCCCTTAAAGTCGTCTTTTCACCTTTCTTCTTAAAAAAATTTGTAGTTTTAACAAGAAAATTAAATTTTATCAAAATAAGAATAAAAATAAGAATTAAAATAAGAATAAAAATAAGAATTAGTTTAAGAATAAGAGGAATACGATTAAGACAGCGAAAATCCGTAAATAAATAATTTTTTATAAAGCCAAGAAATATCCGCAGAATTAATTCTAAATAAAAAAATGTAAAGGTCTAACACTTTCGTTCCTAAAGAGAATAGTTTTAAAAACGAATTGGGTAGCTAATAATAAAATTTTAATTCAAATTTTTACACATAAGATGATTAAATGATAAAAAATTCAGGCATTTTAAACCAAAAATGCTTCCCTGAATAATCTAGCCACTTGTAAAATTCTAAATAATCCGAAAAAATAACTGCTAAATAACTAAAAGTTATTAATTAATCCATAAATATTTTAAAAAATTACGCCAATAAGGTCAGTTCTAGGGTGGATGATGACGATATTAATTGTAAAAATATAAATAAAAATAATTAAAAATTTTTTAATCATATATATACTTTTTAAATATTTATATTTTTTTTTATTTTTTCATAAATTTTATATATTTTTAATCAATTAACATTTATATAGTGGATATTCACACCCAAGCAAACATAAAAATGATTCTTCCAGAAGTATTTCAGCACGCTAGTTAAAATCCTGAGGTTATTTATATGCTAAAATAACTGCTAAAAGTCATAGAGGTAAATAAAAATATTATTTTATTATTTTTTAAGCTAATTTGAAAAAATTTATATTCATATCAAGGAACGAATTCACTATAGTTAAAAAATCCAAAAACTATAGCAAAAAGACGATTAATATTTAGTTTAAGATTTTGAAAGTATTTATACCGATAAAAGGTCAAGAAATTCTTGGACGCCTGAATCTTCCCCAGAAATATCCGCTTAATCATATTTAAAAAATTTTTCCTAAGATAAAATAGAAAGCAATCTTACATTTGACTTGTAAAGAACAAGTTCAAATAAACTAAAATAAAAATCAGACAGTTTAAAAATAGGTTTTTCGCCTAATTAAATAAGAGCGAGAAATAAAAATAAATGTAATACTGATTTAAACAAATAAAATATGCGAAAAAAACATAATTAAAGTAAATTTCGGTAAATAAATGCAAATTCAACAAGTATTGACTTTCTTAATTCGGCTAGTCCTACTTATTCTTTT
The DNA here is from genome assembly GCA_001447515.1 of Pseudocohnilembus persalinus. Taxonomy (NCBI): domain Eukaryota; phylum Ciliophora; class Oligohymenophorea; order Philasterida; family Pseudocohnilembidae; genus Pseudocohnilembus; species Pseudocohnilembus persalinus. The sequence goes on from LDAU01000178.1 coordinate 74,981, forward strand.
AATAAATTCGCCTTTAATTCGGCTTAAAATAGCTTCAAAGAACAAAATGACTCAGAAAAATTAAGCGTTTAATCTGATTTTCCTAATCATTTTTAAGCCTAGTAAATTTTTAATTTTGACCCTCAGTATCATTCTAGTCCCGAAAAATAGTAATAAAAACCCTTTAAATTCGATTAGCACCAAAAATTCGATTAATTGGAAAAAGATGAAGTAATTATTTATTTAATTAATAAATTGATTACATTATAATTATGTTTTTTTAATTTATATATTTTTGTGGTATTATAAAGATAACAAATAGAAAAAAAAAAATAGTCATTTTATCTTAATTATTCATTTTTTTTTAAATTAGATTGATGAAATTTAACAATATGATAGTGGAATTTTCCAATTGAATAGCGACAACCAAATTTAATAAACTAATTCTAAATCTCCCCCTAAAAAATCACTATTTTCCTCTAATAGTGGTAATAACATCAATATGAATGGCTAAAATAGTTAATTAATATAATAAGAATAAACAGAATTTTGTAACACAGATTTTAAGTTAAGTAATTTTGCAAATAAAAAAATTAGCAAATACTAGTAAATTAATAATCAAAATTCTTATAAAAATTTGGATCGAATAGCTTTATTAAACTCTGAAAATTAAAATTAGGGGAAAGAATAAATAATAAAATCTTAAAATACTCTTTAAAATTTTAATTTGTTTGGACTTGACTACTAAGAAAATAAAACGTAGCATCAATAAAATTAAAATCAATAAAATTAAAATTAATAATATTAGTTATCATAATAATCTATTAGTAATAAATATATCGACAATTTAAAAAATTCTTGTCAATCTTTAAATTAGCCTAAAGTTGTTTTTTCGCCCCCTAGTTAAGGAGAAAAGTATTTATAATAAATTTTTTTAATAAATTTTATAAATAATATTTTTTAATTTGTAGATTGAATTAGTTTTAAAATGATTTTAATATCAGCTAAATTGATTCTGTAAAACAAAGTCCTAATAGTTCATAAAATCATCAACAAATAAGTAATAGATCTTCTCTAATAAAATAAATATTTTCTATTAAATAGTAAAAAGAAAATTCATAAACACCCAATTATTTAAATAACTCTTGCAAAAGTCTTGAATAAAATAGGTAACTATCTATTTTGCTTTTAATTGCACCTACTAAATAGTTTATATAAATATAAAAATAAATATAAATATAAATATAAATATAAATATAAATATAAATATAAATATAAATATAAATATAAATATAAATATAAATATAAATATAAATATAAATATAAATATAAATATAAATATAAATATAAATATAAATATAAATATAAATATAAATATAAATATAAATATAAATATAAATATAAATATAAATATAAATTTAATTTATTTTTATTTGAAAAATTTGTAGTCAATAAGCTGGAAATTATAAATAAAGGACGAGTTTCGCCCCCGACCCAAAGGTTTAATACAACGGTATTTCAAGAAAAAGTACATTTTCAAACTCAAAAACGCCCTGTATCCGGCCTTTAAAATAAAATTTTTATGAAGATGATTTTTCAATTTCTCACCATTAAAATATTTTCCCATCTTTATAATATGAAGAAAAAAAAAATTCAGAAGAAGAATCTGACTAATCGTCGGATTCACTTATAAATAAAGGTTATTATAGCGATACTTAGGCTCAATCTGTTATAAATATCGACGGCTTAAAGGAATTTCAAAACCATAAATAGTAAGAAAAATAAATATTAAATAAAAATATTTTTTTTTTAATTTTAAAATATTTTAAATTAGTATAAATAAGCTATTAAATGTATAATTAAATAAAAAAAAATTAAAATAAGTGGATAAAATCAAATATTTAATATAATCACAAAAAAAATTTAAATTAAAATTTAAATTTTAACTTTGTTAAAAATAAAAAAATTATCTTAGATAATATTTTAAAAATCTAATTTTTAATTTAATTTTTATTAAAAGGAATATTTTGAACTTGGATGACTTCGAATTCGAAAGGCTTTTGGGAGTAGGAGGTAAATTTATTTATTTTTATATTTATCAAAATAAGTATAAAATTATATTATTTATTTTAAAATTAATTTATTTTTCTTAATTTTTTTATTATAAAGCATTCGGAGCAGTTTGGCTCGTTAAAAAGAAAAAAACCTAAGACCATTACGCAATGAAAATTATAGACTGTTCAAATGAGGTAAAATCTTATTTTTATTTAAAAAAAACTTAACTTACAATTTAAAATTCTTTTTTTTTCTTTTTTTTAAATTTAAATTTTAAAAATTAAAAATTAAAACAAAAAAAAAGTCTTCAAGAAACCATATGGAAAATCTAAAAAAAGAAAGCAATGTTTTCGAAATTATAAAGGGCGACTTCGTGGTAAAAGCACTGTGGTCATTCACAGCAGGAAATTATTTATTTTTTGTGCTTGACTACATGAACGGAGGAGACCTTGGCCTTTTACTTAAATATTATTGTAGATTGGACGAATATTTGGCGAGATTTTATATCGCAGAAATAATTCTGGCCATTGAATATCTCCATAGCCAAGATATTATACACAGAGATCTCAAACCAGAAAATGTCTTGTTAGATCAAAATGGGTACTTATATTGTTCAAATTTTTATTTCAAAAGCTGTTTTATATCTATAATTTATATTTTTATTTAAAATTTATACTTTTATTTAAATTTATACTTTTATTTAAATTTATTTTATATTTATATTTTTGTCATATTTATTTCTATATTTATATTTATATTTTTATCATATTTATTCCTATATATAAATTATATTTTTATTCTTATTTTTATCATATTTATTTTTAAATTTAATTTTATTTGATGGAAAATTCTATTACTGATGCGGAATATAAAATTTATTTATTGTTTATATATTTTTTTAATAAATAAAAATTTAATAGACATATAAAACTGGCAGATTTCGGGTTATCTGAAGTAGGTATTAAAAACAAAATTAACGAATAGTTACTCTAGCAAGCAAGTCAAACTTCAATTCCTAGTTAAGTTGACGATGAAAATTCTGGAGAATTGCCAGTAAGATCTCGACAAACTTCGCAACTTTACCAAGAAATGGAAGACTTAGAAAAGGCTTTGGTAAAACAGCCTAAAGCGATGATTTTGCAGGGAGAATCGGAAAAGCCGAATCCGAAAATAAGTCAAATTTTAGAAAAAAAGGCTTCTTTAAAAAACTCTTTAAAAACTAATAAAAAAAACAACAATAACAGGATAATCGGCACCCCTGACTACATCCCCCCCGAAGTAATTTCGGGAATTTCCACCAATAATAAAAGTATTGACTGGTGGAGTTTGGGCGTTATGATTTACGAATTGGTTTGTGGAATTCCGCCCTTTAATGCAGATACAGTCGAAAAAATTTTCGAAAATATAACTAATTTAAAAATTGACTATCCGGAAATTGGCTACGACGAGGACGAAATGTCCCCTGAGTGCCAAGATTTAATCCAAAAACTTTTAAATTTGGACCACGAAAAAAGACTGGGCGCTAAAAGCATATAGGAAATCAAAGAACATAAATGGTTTTCAGGTACTTTCAAAATTTAATTCTTATTTTTATTTTTATTTTAATTTTAGTTTATTTATAAAAAATAAAATTAAGCGTTTTTTTTTCTATCGATTTAGAAATTAAAATTTATTTTTTAATTTTAATATTAAGGCATAAATTGGGAAAATTTAAGAAAAGAAAAAGCATTGCTGATTCCCACTGATATACAAGAAGAATTGGACGAAGATTAGCTGGAATTAATTGAGAAAAAAACTTAAAAAGCGAAAGAAAAGCTGGAATCTATTTTAGAAAGTACAAAAAAAAGTTAAAAAGGTAGTTAAAAACCAACAAAAAAAAAGAAAATACTTTAAGATATTCCTAATTTATACAGAGTAGACTTACTCGCTCAAATGAATAACGAAGAAGTAAAAAAACTGTAGGAAAAATAAAAGTTAGAAGAAATAAAAAAGAAAGAAAGAATTGAAAAATTGGAACAAGCAGCTCAAAAAATTATGAGCAAATCTAATTAATTTAAAGAAGATTAATTTGGTTTTGGGGGTTAATTTGGACACTGAAATTGTAAAATAATAATAATAAAATAAAAAAATTAAAAAAAATAAAATAAATTAATTAGCTTTTTAGTAAAATTAAAATAAAGTTTGAAACTAGAAATTAAATAATATAACAAAATTTACAAATTCAAAAATAAATGTAATTTATTAAAGTAAAAATATATAAAAATATTCTATTTATAAAGTTTTAATAAATTTAAATTATTTAAATTAATTTATAGCAAATAATTATAAATATATATTTATAATACTAATTTATAATATATTATAAAGTTATTAATCTTTTAACATATTTTGTAAATATATCTCTAATTAAATACATAATAATAAAAAATCTAACTTGATAACCTAATGCCAGTTTAAAAAAAAAAAACAAATTTATTTCTTTCAAATAAATTTATTTATACAATTATTTAAAAAATTTTTAAAGAATTTTAAATATGTCTCAGGAATTGTGAGCCAGAATTAAAATTTTACTATTTAATAATCGATCACATAAATTATCTTAACAAAATTATATTTTATCAACTACTTTAATTTTAATACGGGTTACTATTATACGAACAATTTCTTTATTAATTTTACAATAGCTATAAATTCACAATTAAAAAATAAAAATACCAGAAAAAAATAAAAAAAAAACTAAAAAAATAAAAAAAATTTTAACTAATTAAATTAAATAGACAATTCAAAAATAAAATGATTAAAAATAAAACCTTAGTTATTTACTAATTAATGAAATTTTCCAAAAAAGGTGACAGAAAAGCGTTTTTCGACCTGGCTGAATCTTCTCAAATTTTTTACAATTTAAAGCATTTAACTTCAATTGAAGCTTCGAAGTTGATTTATTCTTTTTCAAATTTAAAAATTTCAGACCCTAGTATTTGGGGAATTCTGGAAAATCTTTTTTTAGTAAACTCTAAAAATATGAACATGCACGATTATATTATGTGTACTTGGGCCTTCCAAAAATTCAGCAAAAATCCAGAAGTTTGGAGCAAAATCGAAGAAGCAATTGATTCTAACTACCTTGAGTGGAAACAGGACCAAATCAAAAACCCAAACATAGGGTAAAAATTTAAAATAAAAAACCTAAAACTATTATAAATTTTTTCTTTATAAATAAATTTATTTTTAAAGATTTTTAAAAATAGAAATTAAATTAATAATTAATTTTATTTTAATTTATTTTAATTTATTTTAATTTAATTTCAGATTAGCAGTTTATTCCTTTGCAACCAATAAAAAGGGCTCTGATAAACTGTGGTAAAAATTTCTTTTGATAGGAAAGGAAATTTTACCCTATTTGGACGAGAGAAATTCTGTGCTTTTGGCTTACTCATTTTGCAAAAAAGGAATAAAAGACCAAGGTTTTTGGAAAAGATACGAAACTGTAATAATTCCAAAATACCCAAATTTCAAATTCATAAATCAAAGCACAGTTGCCTATTCTTTTTCCCTTTGCAAAACCGGTTCTTAGCAATTATGGGACATTATGGAAAAACCATTTTTACTAAAGGACTATAAAACTTATTCAAAAAGAGATATTGTTCAAATTCTTTTCAGTTTTGCCAGATACGAAAAAGGTTCCAAAGAATTTTGGGGACATATGGAATAAGCTGTCCTTTTTAATTAACATAATTTCACATTTACCGACCTCAATTAAATTGCCTATTCATTTTAAATGAACGATATTGGATCAAAAGAGTTTTGGGACATGTTTAAAAACGCCAAAATTAGTATTTAAATAGACAACACAAATAATAGTAATTAAAATGACTTGTTTATAACTTTTAATGAACTGGTTTTTTTCGGAAGAATTATGAAAAAAAAAGAAGTTGCAACCAAAGAACTTTGGAACTCTTTAGAAAAACCTTTTATTAAACTTATTAATACTCCTAATATTTTGTAAAAAGCAACTGTTCCTATTTCCTATCACACTCAATTTTACGTAACAAATCCTGAAATTTTTACAATGGCAGTTGAAAATCAATACATCTAATTTTTTGAATGGCTTTTCAAAAGAAATGTTTAAGATATTTTAACCTAAATTATTAACATATGCTATTTATTAACTGACACAAAAGTGGGATCTCCTAAAATATGGAAAGTTTTAACAGATTTAATAATTAACCATAAAGATTTACTAGCAGATAAAGATGTTAGACATGTAAGAGGATTTTGTTCTTCTGTCTATATTTTGACTAATTTAAACCCATACACAAATGAAAAAAATGTAGAAATTTTTGATAAATTTTGTGCTGACAATATCTAATATTTCATAAATGACTACAAATGCACGGCAATTATAACCAGATGTTTCTTTAAGTATTAAAATCAAAATAAAACCTTAAAAAAAGTTTTCCAAGAAATTGCGAAAAGTGAAAAAATTAAACCTGATTTCTTATTTATCACACTTTTATCCATTATTTACAGATATTAATTCTAAGTCGTTGAAAAACAATTCATATAATTCAGAGAATACTTTGAAAATAGCATAGTTCAATACTTAAATGACAATAAAAGCAGAAAATAATTATTATAAGACATAGAAATAATGGTTATAAACAGAAATTTAAATGATAATTTCGACCTTTTACAATGGATGCAAAATATGTCTTAAAAATACTTTTAAAATTAATTCATTTTCTAAAAATATTTAGAAAAATAATGTGAAACTTCCAAACATAAAATAATGCATTCTGACGAAGAAGAACAGTACAGAATGGAATCAGAAGAAATAAATGAAAAAAATTATGCCTACTATTTTGAAAAACAACAAGACTTTAAAAATCCCAAATAATTCTGATTTAAAAAGTTATATAATAAAAAAAAAAAAACAATAATTTATTTAATTAATTTATCATATATGTATTTTTATTAACTTATAAATTTATTTTATAAAATTATACATTAGAATTTATATTTTGTTAATATTTATAATAATATGAAAAGAATCAAAGATATAATAAAAAATATTTTTAATTTTAATAAAATTAAATAAATTTATTTATTAATTGATTAGTAATTTTAATCAATTATATTTTAAATTAATTAATTTTTTATATAAATTACATTAGTATAGTAACTATAGAAAATTAATATGTTATTCATTTAAATTATGTAAATTTTTATCTTAATATACATAT
>LDAU01000075.1:0-70270 GCA_001447515.1 Pseudocohnilembus persalinus
AAATTTGGTACAATTAGGGCCTTTTAACGGAATACGCTACATATATATTTTGTAATTAAAGTATAAATTAATTGCAAGTTTTCAATAGCAATATTTTACTTTTTCTATTTATTTAATATAATCTTAAATTTACTTGTATATATCCAAAAATATACATGAATACTTATTCACGTAATTATATATATTTCAATATTTAATATTACTATCCTATCTATAATAGAAATATAAAATTATAATGATTTCTAAAATTATTATATATTTAGTAACAAATAGATACAGTTATTAAACTAACTTTATTATTATAAGTTATATAATAATAGATAAAAAAGATGATAAATAACATTTTGAATAAGTAAATTAAAATAAAATATTTTAAAGAGTCGTTTTTATTTATATGAGTGGTATTAATGACATTTTTGTTTAGTTTATAAAAAAATTAAAAATGAATTTTATTTGAAAAATAGATAAATTATAAATGTTTTCTTTTACTTTTTATATTATATTATATGATTAAATTAATATATAATAAGAAAAATTAAAAACCGCGTAGCAAAAAGTGGGTAAAAAATTTTGAGCGCGTAACAAAAAGTGGGTAAAAATTTTGAAGCGCGTAGCAAAATGTGGAAAGCGCGTAGCATAAAGTGGATGCGCGTAGCAAAAAGTGGACGTATTTTTGAAAATCGCGTAGCATAAAGTGGCCCCCTATATAAATTAAAGATGACTTTAATGAAACTATACAATTGAAATCATTAACTTAATAAAATTAAAGTCTGTCTATTTTATATACAGTAAATTATATTTTTTATATTAACAAAAAACTTAAAATATAACTTTATTTGTACTTAATAAAAATTTTTTAATTAACATATTTTTAAGATATATTTATAAAATTTAAATAATATTTGGGTAAAAAATTTATTCGTTTATGTTACTATTATTAATAGTTAAAATAAAATTTAAGACTATTTTATATATTTCAAATAAATAATAATATTAGGAATTTCTATTGTATATTAAATATAAAATCAAATATAAATTTTAGTCATTTCTTATAAATAATATTTCTCTATATTTTATCACTTTTCATCATTCTTGCAAATCCTAATATCTATGAGACTTATATATATAAATTTAAATTTAATAATTTATTTAGAAATATTTTTAAATTAAAATAAAATCCTAATAAAATTAATTGAATTATAAAAATTATAAATTAATTAATTAAATTTTTGAATAAAAATTTTTATAATTATAATTTTATTTTTTTATTTATTTATAAATTTTTGGGTTTTACAATAATGTAACGTATTTGGACACAATTTGATAATTTAATAATCAAATAGGATAAAAAAAAATCTAAGACAATATTAATTCTGGGTTATTTAATGATTCATTATTCCTGTAGATTTTTGGATCAAAATTAAATTATTCAGAAAGTATTTTAATTTTAATTTAATTTTGATATTAAACAGTACTATTTTTCATACATATATAAAATAAGTTAAAACCAAAAATAAGTTTAGATTATGATACTTCCTGAAAAATTAAATTTTGATCCAAAAATCAAGCGGAATAATATAATCAAATTGCCTTATTATATTATCAAATATAAATAAGTAAGTTATTTATTAAATTTAGCATTGAATAATTTTTAAGAGTCATGATCGTCAATATGGATATCGAAATTGAATTATTTCTAGAAATTTGACTATTTTTTATTATAATTATAGTAAATTTTATAGAATTTTTAGAATTTAGAGGTTTTTATAACAATGACTGTATAAAACTTTTTCACATTATACCGCGCATTTAGTTAATTTATTTTCTGTATGAATTTGTATACACTTATTAATTTTCTTTTTAATTAATAACAATAATATTTAAACAGATTAATATATGTATGGGCAAATACTGTAATAAATTTTATTCTGGAAAAATTTATAATTTCGCTTGCATAATATAATGATAAAAAAAACATATGCGAAATTTATAGTTAGGGAGAATATAGGTAGGGATTTTATTAAGAATTTTATAAAACATTTTATTATTTTCCTAGTGAAATTTTAGTTAAACTTAATCTACATTTTATGTATTTTTATTATTATTTATAAATTTTATAAAAAATTTATATAATTTAAATAAATTACATTTATTAATGCTAAAATTTAAATTAATCATTTTAATAATTTTGTTATTAATAAGAAAATTTGTTACAAAGGCATATTTTTTAAAAAATATGTGCCACTTTTTTAATATTTGTATTCACTTTTTTAATTATTAATTTTAATTAACTTTACAATTAATTATAATTTTCAAATATACTAATATCTATACCATAATTAATGTTAATATTAATTGTAATTAATTAATTATTGTTAGTTCAAACTCTATTTATAATTATTATCAAAATATACCGAAATCAATTTTAATTAATAATTAATATAACATAAAAATATTAATCTAACAAAATAAAATTAAATGTTGTTGATATTATTAATTATATCGTAATTATTATTATTAATTAATTAAAAAAGTGAACAAAAATTTGAAAATAGTTATGTTTGGATGTTAATGTTAATCTAGAAAAATTAAATGTATGTTTAATTCCAAAGTTGTAAAAGTTGCATTATTGAATTATAGATGATAGAGTGTTTTTTTACTTATTCCAATTTAAATTGATAGCTGATTTTTTTTGCCTAATAATAAACTAAATTTACGGAAATTATATTATCCATTGTTATAATATATGATCCCTCATTATTTCAAGACTCAGGATTTATTAAAAAATTTATTTATTAAATTTTAGAAAAAAAGGTCGAATTTCTAGAAATACTAGAATATCGGAGCCGTGACCTTTTTAAATATATTAATATAAATTTTAATTGATAATATAAAACAATTCAAATTATAAAAAGCTTAAGAAAAAAAGTTAAATGTTGTTAAAATATAAGTACTTGAAAAATATTTTTAGGTACCTAAAATTCAGCTTAAAATTGGTGAGGTTTTTTAACTCTTTAATTTCTTCACTTATATACTTAGTAGCTTAATCAGAAATGTCCTCATAATTTCTAATTAAGTAATAAAAAAAAAAAAATAAAGTAAAAAAGTTAAAAATAATATAATATTCTTAGCTACAATAAATTTAGGTATAAATTGGTAAGATTTTTCAACTCTTTAATTCCCTTACTTATAAATTTAAAAACTTAATCAGAAATCTTATCATTTCTAATTAAATTATATAAAAAAAAAATTTAAATAATAAAGTTAAATATTAGTAAAATATTTTTAACTACTCTAAAAATAGTTTCAAATTTGTAAGTTTTTTCAGCTCTTTAATTCCTTTACTTATATACTTAACACTTTAATCAGAAATGTCATTATTTCTAATTAAATTATAAATAAAAAAAATTAAAGAATAAAGTTAAATATTTGGAAAATATTTTAAACTACCTTAAATCTAGGTTCAAATTGGTAAGATTTTTCAACTCTTTAATTCCCTCACTTATATACTTAGCATCTTGATCAGAAATCTTATTATTGCTAATTAAATTATAAAAATAAAAAAATTAAAGATAAAAAGCTAAATATTAGAAAAATATTTTTAGCTACCTTAAATATAGGTTCAAATTGGTAAGGTTTTTCAACTCACTAATTCCTTCACTTATATACTTAACACCCTAATCAAAAATCTTAGTTTCACTAATTAAATTATAAAAATAAAAAAATTAAAGATAAAAAGCTAAATATTAAGAAAATATTTTTAGCTACCTTAAATTTAGTTTCAAATTGGTAAGGTTTTTCAACTCTTTAATTCCCTCACTTATATAATTAACACCCAAATCATAAATATTATTACAGCTAATTAAATTATAAAAATAAACAAAATTTAAGAAATAAGTTAAATATTAGGAAAATATGTTTGGCTACCATAAATCTATTTTTAAATTGGAAAGGTTTTTCAACTTTTTAATTCCTTCACTTATATACTCTACACCCTCATAAGAAATGTCATTATTTCTAATTAAATTATATAAAAAGAAAAAATTAAAGAAAAAGGTTAAATATTAGGAAATTATTTTTAGCTACTATAAATGTAGCTTCAAATTAGTAAGGTTATTCAATTTTCTAATTCCTTCACTTATATACTTAACACCCTAGTCAGAAATATTGTTATTATAGCTAATTAAATTATAAAAATAAAAAAAATTAAATAAAAAGTTAAATATTAGGAAATTATTTTAAGCTACTCTAAATTTAGGTTCAAATTAGTAAGGTTTTTCAAATTTCTAATTCCTTCACTTATATGCTTAACACCCCATTTAGAAATGTTATTATAGCTAATTAAATTATAAAAATAAAAAAATTAAAGAATAGAGTTAAATATTAGGAAATTATTTTAAGCTACTATAAATTTAGGTTCAAATTAGTAAGGTTTTTCAAATTTTTAATTCTTTCACTTATATACTTAATACCTTATTCAGAAATATAATTATTGCTAATTAAATAATAAAAATAAAAAAAATTAAATAAAAAGTTAAATATTAGGAAATTATTTTAAGCTACTTTAAAGTTAGGTTCAAATTAGTAAGGTTTTTCAAATTTCTAATTCCTTAACTTATACACCTAGCACCTAAATCAGAAATGGCATTATCCAAAGAAATAAGTTAAATATTGTGAAAATATTTTTAGCTACCTTAAAATTAGGTTCAAATTGGTAAGGTTTTTCAACTCTTTAATTCCTTTACTTATATACTTAATACCTTAATCAGAAATCTTATAATTGCTAATTAAATTATGAAAATAAAAACAATTATTACAATGGTCAAAAATTTTTCCTAAATAGAAAATTTTTAAGTGTTATATAAAATTTTTTAAAAATTATCGTTTATAATTATATTTATATTAGCAAAATTTAATTTATCTATGCAGCTTATTTTATATTAAAAGCATTAAATTAATATTAATTTTTGATAAAAATTTTATTTTATGTAATTATTTAGATAAAAATTATATTTTAAATTGAAAAAATATTTCAACTAATGATCATATTCTTTAAATTATTTTATTTAATTAAATATTATTATTATATTTTTCACAATTATAATTTTGTAAAATATTTTATTTTTCTAAGTTATTTTCATATTTTTGAATAAAAAATTATAATTATAGGTATAGAAAAAATAATATTAATTTTACATGTATTTTTCTTTAATTCATAAAAATACAAAAAAGATTTCAAAAATATACTTTTTTAATTAATATTGATAAATTTTTAAATACAGCAAAATCAAATTATTAATTTAAAATCAAATTAATAATTCTAATAAAAAAAATATAAAGTCAATTTTAAATTAATAATTTTTTAAAAATAAAAGATATTAATCGTTTAAATTATGTTTTAATGAAAAATTTTTGACCATTGTAATAAAGTAAAAAAGTTCAATATTAGAAAAATATGTTTAGCTACTCTAAATGTAGGTTCAAATTGGTAAGGTTTTTCAACTCTTTAATTCCTTTACTTATATACTTAATACCTTAATCAGAAATGTCATTATTACTAATTAAATTATAAAAATAAAAAAATTAAAAATAAAAAGCTAAATAATAGAAAAATATTTTAAGCTACCTTAAATTTAGGTTCAAATTGGTAAGGTTTTTCAACTTTTTAATTCCCTAACTTATAAACTTAGCATCTTAATCAGAAATGTCTTTATTACTAATTAAATTATAAAAATAAAAAAATTAAAGAAAAAAGTTAAAAACCTACCTTAGAAAAAGGGCCACAACCGGCATTATGAATAGTTAAATTTGTAGAAATTCCAGAAATTCAAAGTATCCATATAGCCGGTCGTTAGCGTTAAAAGTTTATAAAATTAAAAAATTCCAGTAATATATATGCTATTTAATTTTTATTTTAATTTATCTATAATTTATTTATAATATATACATGACTTTAAAAAATTAATAAGTTGTTGGTCACATTTTATTTTGATATTTTCTAAGGTTTTTAATATTTAAAAAAAATTTTTTTAAGATTGTAATTCTATGAAGAATATATGACTGAATAAAATAAATTTAATAATACTCGTATAGAAAATTATAATTTATAAGGTAGTAATTTTTACTTTATCATTTTATATTAACTTTTTAAAGAAATAATTTAAAATTCTTCGAGATTTTTTGATTTGGTACTCAGCCTTTCTTTTTATATTTTAATTTATACCGATTTTTTTAGATATATTTATTAAGTTTATTTTATGATATTTAATATATGTAAATTTTTTATTTTTGTTTGTTTTGAAATTAAATAAAATATAATTAATTTAATATATTTTAAATAGTTACTATGATAATAATATATGTAGAGTATTCTGTTAAAAGCCTAATTGTACCTTATTTTATATCTCCAAGACTAGGAAAGCCCTGGTAATCATCATAAGTGCATATGATAAGGCTTCCAAAATTTAGTTAAAAATGGGTTCAGGTTGGCTCCAAGCCTACCTTTCAAATATTTTTTTTTCGAAAAACCAATTTTTGGACTATCCAAAAAGTGTATAACCGAACTTTTTTCAAAAAATAGGAGGATTGTCGCCAAAAAAAAATTTTTTTTTCTTAAAATTTGATAAAGAATTTAAAAACAGCCAAGAAAAGTTATTATTAGATTATTTGTAGGCTAAAAGATTTTATATAAAAAATTCCAAAATATACAAAATAACTAAAAAATATAATTTTTATAAAAAAAATTTATAAATGTTTTTTCCATATAATCCCTATTTTTTATATATATTAACTCGAAATTTTTTATTAATAGCTCAAATATAGTATAAGTACTATGAATAACCCTACCTATTAACCTTGAAATGTTTAATCTTATTAACTTTTTAAACATTAATAATTACCAAAAATTAAAAAAATTCTAAATATGTATATGTTTCCATTATTAATAGCCAATACGATTAAAGAAATCTATATCAAATATTAACCAAAATACTGATTCTATTTTATATTTTTATAATTAAATATACTTACTGAATGGCAACAAGTCGTTTAAAAAAATATATATAATTACTTATAAAAAAATAAATATTTTTTTTTTGATGAAAAAGCTAGTTTATAAAAAAGAAATTCAATATATTGATTTAAAATTTAAAGATCATTTATTCTACAAAGGTAAAATTATTTTTTTTGCATTTTAAATATGGTTTTATATGAATAATATATTAATATTATGGGGTATTTTCTTTGATTTATAATTAAGTTTAATCTAAAAATCTAATTAATTATTATATGGAAATGTATATCTTAATTTCATATTTTTTCTGATTTTACTTAATATTTTTTTTAAAATTTTTGAAAAACGATAAAGATTAAAAGATTTATGTATTATAGGGAAAAAAAATAGATAAAAATTAATTTATTTTTATTGATATAATAGAAGTTTTGTTTCTATTTAAATATTTTTAAATGGTTAAAAATTCTTTAATAATATTATAAAAATATAAAATATATTCGAATTCTATTCTACCTTAATTAGGCTGGTTAAGTTAATTTAATAAGATCCGAAAAATCTTTATTATATAATTATAATATTATTAACTATCAATCAATAGCTCTTAATAAATATTAATTAAACAAGTTCTAGAAAAAGTAATGAATTCTTTTTTGTTTATGATATCTTTTTTCCTTAAAATTAATTATAATATTTAAATACACAATATAAAATGTAAACTAATTTGCAAATATCAAAAAATAAACATTTATTTAAAAACTTTTTTTTTAATACCATTAATAAAAAATGGTTATCTTTCATTCTTGCTCTAATTAATTTTCTGATATAATTAAAATCATATTAATTTCTCATAACTTTTCAATTCAATATTGTAAGATTTTCTTTTTTAATCTTGAATAAATGGTTTATATCGATTTTCCATGATTTGATAGTTACAAAGCCTAAATGAAATTTCTTATTTTTATTATAAATTAAAATAACTAAATAAAATAAATAAAAATAAAAAAAAATAATAGATAAAATAAAAGCAAAAAAAAAAAAAGATAAACCCTTATTATTAGGAGATGAAGTTCCTAATTTTACTGCTGAAACTTCAACTGGATAAATCGAATTCCACAAATGGTTAGGTTAATCTTGGGCCATTTTATTTTCTCACCCTGCCGGTAAAAACACAAAAAAATTTTTTATTAATTCAAAAACATTCATTACAAAATTTATTAAGAAAATAATAATAAATGTATTAATTTTTTTAAATTTTCTTATATATAATAAGACTTCACCCCTGTTTGTACTACTGAATTAGGAAGAGTTTCTAAATTAATGCCCGAATTTGAAAAAAAAGGAGTTAAAGTTATTGCTTTATCTTGTAACGACGCTGATACTCACAAAGAATGGATTAAAGATGTAGACCATTATAGTAGTTGTAAAGTAAATTACCCTATTATTGCTGACGCAGACAGAAATATTTCTAAAAAATTTGGAATGCTTTAAACTGAAGCCCCTACCGATGCTAAGGGATTGCCTATGACTGGTAAATTTTTTATTAATAATAATGATTATTTATTTTTTTATACCGAATTTATTCTTTCTGGTGCAATTAAGTTTCTGGAATTTTTTGTTTTTTTTTAATTAAAATCAAAAAAATAACAAAATCAAAAAATTTCGATTTTTAATTCTTATTTAAAAAGATATTGATTATGAAAATATCAAAAATAATTAATAAAAATTTTTATTTAATAAAGTCAGAAGTGTTTATATTATCGGACCTGATAGAAAATTAAAATTAACTATAACATATCCTGCCTCTTGTGGAAGAAATTTTGATGAAATATTAAGAGTTGTTGACTCTTTATAATTAACTCACAACAAATAATTAGGTAAAAATTAATTTTTATAAAATATTTAAAAATAATTTCTAATATTAATTTTGTTAATATAACTTAGCTACCCCTGTTGATTGGAAATAAGGATAAGATTGTATTATTGCCCCTACTGTATCCAAATAAGACGCTGATAAAGATTATAAAGGATATAAAACTCATTAATTACCTTCAGGAAAAGAATATTTAAGAACTGTTAACCCTAAAGATGTTACTAAATGAAGAATATAAATTAAAAACTTTATATTTAAATTTTATACATACAATACATATAATTTTATACTACTAATTGCTGAATTTAGTTCATTTATGTTTTCGAACATATACTAAAAAAAATAAAACATTTCATTTAATAATTTATACCATTTCAATATAAATAAATTACTTATTTTTTTATATTGATACATTAATACCTATTTTTTTTATTAAATATAATAGTTTATCAAATTCTAATTATGAAATATTCTTGAAAATAAATGTTTATAAATAAAAATATTTAAAAATGTTTCACAAAATATAAATTAATTTAGAGTAATTATCTTAATTATATATAAATTTAGAAAAAAAATTAAGTAGATTTTAAAATTACAAATATTATAATAAATTAAATAGATTTTTTTTATATATATCAAATCAAACTTATTAATTTTCTTTAATTATATTTTTTGCATTTTAAGCTCCTAATTTCCAATCAATTTTCAATAATTTTTTTTACTTATATTCATAAACCTAATTTTCATCATTTAAAATTTCCAAACTTTATTATTCCAATTCTTCATTTTCATTATCACACTCCATATCTATTTCTATTTCATCCTTATTTTCTTAAATTATTTTACTATTTTTATATGTATTTTCATTTTTATTTTAAGTTTATTATTCATTTATTTACATATTATCTTAAGAATTTTCCAATTTTTACAAAGACTCAAATTTTTCATCTTCATATAATTGACTTTAACTATTTTTTAATTGTGAATTGTTTTAGTTTTAAATATTTTCTTATTCAATGCCAATACTTTAATTTTATTAATCATTTGAACTGTTTATATTTGAATTATTTTTATTATTATTAATGCTATTTTAATACTCTTTAAACTAAGATTAATTTAAGTGCTCTGATTTTTGGCTTATATTATTTTGGTTTAAGTTTTTCTAACTTTAGTTAATTTTTTATTCTTCTTCTAAATTGGAATAATTGTTAGAATTTTCTTTTTAATTATGCGAATTATTTAAACTTTTAATTTTATTTTAATCTGGCTACTAAACTTATTGTTCCTATTTCAAGCTTTATTTCTAGTTAGAACTAAATGTTTATTATTAAAAAGTTGAATTTTTCTATTTCGATTAGCTTATATTTTAAGAAGAAATCAAATTTTAATCATTTTTATATGGAGAATTTTATAGTCTTTATTTCATGGACTTAGCCGGCTCTCTAACTATATCTTTTTTTAATTACAATTTTTTTTGTTTATTTTTTACTATTTTTTACTATAGATTTTCTTAGGAATCTATACTTTTATTATCTAATTGATTATTTAATTGTAAAAAAAATTAAAAAATTAAATAAAATTAATATAAAATGTTTTCTTACCATCTACCTCTTGTTCTTGTATTATTTATTCTTGTTCTTCCTCTTCTTAATTTTATTCTTTTTCTGTTTATTAACTTAATTATAGTCTTTACGATTTTAATTTGTATTAATTTTTTAATTCAGATTCATCTATTTACTGTGAATAAACAAGTTCCCCTGACTCTTCATCATATTTATTTGTTTATTAATTACTTTTTTAATTATTAATATTATTATTACTCATTATACTTTCTTAAATGATTGAATTTTATGATTAGTTTTCAATTTTACTATTCTATAAAAATTTTTAAATATTGTTAATTTTATAAATAAAGCATTTAAATAATTATATTAATTGCATACATGCTAATTGAATTTAGAATTAATATTTAATTTTTTTGGTCTCTATCCTATTTTAGGACTTCTTGCCTCAGATTTTTCTTTTAAATTTATCGATTAATTAGAATTTTCCTCAATTTTTATAGCCTTCACTTTACTTTTGCTGAACTAGGAAGAATTAAGAGATTTATTGACACTATTTGAATTCTACTTATTTGTATTTATACTTTAATTTTTCAATATCCTTGAATTATCAATTTATTTATTATTATCACTTTTAGGATTAGTATTAGTATTTGAGTTATTTAAAATCGAAGAATTTTACTCTTATTCCTCTATATTCTATGGTTTATTTTCATTCTTTACATTAAAAAATATTTATAAATTTTAATAAAAATTTAAAAATAAACTTATTTTATATAATCTTACGCTACTCTCACTTTTTATTTTATTATAATTAATTTATAGCTCAGATTTTGCGTGCTAATTAACTTTTTTTAATTCTTTATCATTAAAATTATTATTATGCTATTTATTTAACACGGTTTATTATCTTTTATAATATTATTAAATTTCTTGGTCTTCTTCTTCGTCGTTATATTCGTAATCTATATTAAAATAAATTTTAGAAAATATTAAATAATAAAATCAAAATTTTTAAAATAAAAAAATTACCTTTTATTTATTTGTATTCTTTGTTATAATACTACATATTTTCCACATTATCATCATTTATTTCTACGTCTTTTTACACTTACATTTAAGTTTAAACAGATTCATTCTATAATTTTTAAGAAGAATTTAAAGATTTTCTAAATCTATCTTATATTTTTTATTTATTTTCTTTATTTTCTTAATTTTCTTTTTCATTTAGTTGTTATTTTTCTAAACTTTATGCAAGGTTTTAAGAGTTATTTCTTTATTTTTCATTTTTATATTAAGTTTATTACGACAATTGATATAATTCCTGAGATTCTTCTTCTTTAATTACCTATATTATGAATTTTTAATTAAATTTGAGATATAAAAAATTAAATCAAGGCACTTTTTTACTAAACCTTAAACATTATCATTTTTTATTTTTTTTATTTATGAATTCATATTATCTGGAGATGCTCTTCTTTAATTTAAAGGCTATTTTAAAAATTTTTAATATAAATAAATAATTCGTATTTGAATACGAAAATAATAAATTTGAATATTGTTAATTTACATTCAATCTTACCACTCTATTATTGGTTGGAGATAATGATCTTGGCTTAAAATTTTTTTAAGTCAAATAATTCATTTTTTTATACTATTCTAAACCCCTTTTTTTAAAAAAAAATGTTAAATTTGAATATTAAATAAATAAAATACAACTTAATAATTTACTTAATTTAGTTATTGGAATTGAACCTTTAAATTTATTTTCTGTAACTATAATTTTATTAATATTCTTAATCTAATTTTGATTTTTAAATTATTGGTTATTAGTTTATTAATCTTTTTGCTATTTTTTCATTAGTCTTAACAATTTTGTTAGCATCATTTTTCATTTAAACAAAATGCTTATGGTGTTTTAGGGAATTTTAATTATAAAGACATCCTGCAGTAAACTTATCACAAAAAAATTTTATAAATATTATAATTATTAAATAAAAATTGTATGTTAATTTATAAATATTTATACTTAATGATCTTTCTGTTTTCTAGTAGAAATATCCATTAATTTTACCAATAAAATATCATTGTCTTTTTAAATTTAACTCTCTTGTTCTATATTTGAAAAATTTATAATTTAAAAAAACTAAATTAAATAATTTTAATTTTTAATGATAACTTTTTTAAGTAGTATAAAAAATAAATTCTAAATTTTAGTACCTTTTTTAAAGAACTGTTATGTTCTTTACTTAGTATTATCCATATACTTTATAAATTGTTTATGATTTTAATCTAAATATTGTTTTGATGGAAGTTTTTCTTTAATTTCCTCTAACCTTCTTATATGCATTTATTGACCTCTTTATTTTGTAAATTTTTTTAATAATTTAAAAAATTTATTTAGCGAAAATTTTTTATTTAAATGTATCTATATTTTAAAGGTAAAAAATATAAATATATTATTCACCTTTCCCGATAAACTAATTCTTGAAGATTATTATTAGAGTATAAATATTTAGGGTTCGTAGTCATATATTTTTTTTCCAATTTTACTTATTATTGAATTGTTTTTATTTTAATGGCAATGAATAAATTTTTAATAAACTAACTTTTTATAATAAAAATATAAAAAACTTATGACTTAATTTTACTGTCTGATTTATTCTTATATATTAAAATCAAATGATATTAAATTAATTTAAAACAAAATATAATAAATTCAAAATAAGTTTATATATTTCAGTAAAAATATCTGAATGTATATAAAATATTCAAATAATATTGAGGTTAACTATTTATTTTCTTCATTTTCCGATTTCTATTTAAAAATGCTTGTTATAATAAAACACTATTAATAAACTTAATAAATATAATATTCATTTAACATTGAAATATTACTATATTACCTATAAAGAAGTTATCATATTAATCTAATAAATTTATAATCTCATAATAATCATTCAACTAAAAAAAGTTAGAAAATAAATATATATATTATAAATATATTTAAAGAAAATAAAATATTTGATAAGTTATCAAAAAAAAAATAATAATATTAAAAAAAATAAAATTCATAAAACTAAGCTTTTACCTAAAATTTTAACAAAAAAATTAATAACAAGGAGAATAAGTTAAAGTATAGTTAAAAAATTTTTTTATTTTTTTAAAATGGGAGACAAAAAAGCGAAAAAAGGATAAGATGAAGATGACTCAACTAATTAAGTTTTGAGAAAATATAAAAATAAATCAGAATAAAATGGAGTTCCTGTTAATAAATTGTTAAAGTCAAAATTTGACGCTGCTATTGATGAAGATGAACATTTAGAAAAATTATATTTATGGGACTATATGGGCCCTGTAGGAGTTCGGTCTTTTGCAGACTCGCTTTTAGAAGTTGAGTAAAAATTATTTATAAAATATAAAAATTATTTATAAAAATTAACAAAATATTTTAAATATTCAAATTATTCATTTGAATAATGATTATCAAATAAAATTAATAAAATGTAAAATTAGTTATTTTTTTAATTGTTTTATATTATTTATAATTTTAATATTGTTTAGCTATAAACATTTGAAAATTTTGAGACTTTGGAAAGTTGATGCTAGAGATGAAGGAGTTAGAACTATTTGTAACTATATGTTAAAAAGTAAAACTATCGAATATTTGGATCTACTTGATAATAATATCACAAAATTAGGTAAATAATATTTTTTATTTTGGGAAAATAATTAATTACAATAAGAAATTTTAAAAAATCCTATATTATTTTTAAATTTACTTTTTTATAGGATGCGAATTTTTGAGTAAAGTTCTTTCACCTAATTCAGATGTGCCATTATAGTAATTAAAATTGGATCATAATTAATTTGGAAGTGAAGGACTTAGTATTTTAACTTAGTCTTTATCATAAAATAAAACGCTTTTAAAATTGAGTTTAAGTTATTGTAATATTGACGAAAATGGCTCCAAATTTTTGCAATAAATATTAGCTAATATAGATTGTGTACTTTAAAAACTAAGAATCAAGGGAAATATTTTAAAAAATGAAGGAGCTTACTAATTATTCAGGGCTATTGCTATTAATAATTCATTAGAAAAAATAAATATCGCAGACAATTAAATTAATTTTGAAGATATCGATTTCAAAGATATTCCTTTGTTTGAAACTGTAGTAAATGTACTTAAAAGCAAATAAAATTTATTTTTTTATGATTTTAGAAATAATGTTATGGGTGAAGAAGGTAAATATTTAATTAATTTTTTTTCATATTCAGTTTTAAAAAATTATTATTGATAAATTGTAAATATTTTTATAAAAAAAACAAAATTATAGATGGACTTAAAATAATTGAATGTATTGAATAAAATAAAACAATTTGTAAGTGTGAATGTCCTTAAACTTTATCACAACCTATTTTAGATAGAATAAAATAATTAACTAAAAAAAGAAAACCAAAGAAAAAGAAGAAGGGGAAAAAGAAAGGAAAAAAATGATTTTTTTACTAATTTTTGTTTATATCATGTATTTTTTGAATTAAATATTATATTATGTTTTTAATAATAGTCAAAAGCTGTTTAAAATATAAAATAGGATTAAAATATTAAATATTGTATTAATTATTTTATGATTTTTTCAACTCATATTTTTCACGAAAACCCTTTACCTTCACCCAGATTACTCATTGAGTTATTTATTATCATATAATTAATAAATACTGAAAATATAATTAATCCATTAATTGTTTGACATATGAAAGCTGTATAAAAAATTGTTTTTTTTTTTAAAATTTAATTTTAGTACAATAAAGCCACTGTACTTTCTAAAATAGCAGCTATTACTTATAATAATGTAGCAATAACGCTAAAAATATATGAACCAAAATTAATAATTAAATAAACCTAAATTATCATTAGAGGTAATTATTTATCTATGAATTTTTCTAATATAGTAATTAGTTCTATAAGAATAGTCTTTTTAATAGAAAAAATTAAAAATATTTAGATTATACTATATTTTAATAAAATTTAAAAAAATTCCTTATGTAATGCTTGCATATTAAAATTTAATAACATTTTTACCTTTTTATTATTATTAAAATCTTTTAATATCTAATTTACTGATGGTGAAAAATTTTGTTCATTTTATTTATTAATATATAATTGTTGATTATCGTATTTATTTTCTTCTTAAATCTCTTCATCATCGATTTTATTAAATTATTTAGGAAAATTAATTATATCCTATTTAATATATTAATTTTTTTATTAATTTTCATAGCATTTGTTTTCATTTTAAGTCAAATCTATTTTATTAAGTTGTAATCCAAATAGATCTGATAAATCTCTATCCCTTTAATTTTTTTTCTTTTTTATATTGCCATAATTTTCTAAAAATTATTTATATTATTTAAAATTTATAAGAAAATTATTGTTTAAAATAAAGAAAACTTGTTTAATTTGATACAACTGATTTATCTTCTCATTTTCTTACACATTATATCTTAATCATTTTATTCATAATAGTAGTACAAATAATAGGTTTTGATTTATTCTATTAAAAATTAGTCAAAGTATTACTATTGTGTTTAATTATTATAATGCTACGTCACAAAATCATAATATTTTTCTATTTCTCTCATTTAACTTAAAACTTCTTCAAATTTTTTATCAATAACCTTTGTAAAATTTTGATTTAGTTGATCTTTTTACTCAAGTTCTAATTTAAACTATAAAGCTGTCAGAAATCCTAAATAAATTATTTTAATTATCTCAAAAATTACAAAAAAAAATAGAAAAAATTCAAAATGTCAAATAAAATTGTATTTTAATATTATTATTAATTTTTTATTTGTTTTTTATTGGCTTACCTATTATATAATGACCTAATTCGTGATTTTTTAGTTTATTATTATTTTTATCTTTTATCCAAGAATCTTCTTATAAATATATATCAACATTAAAATATTCAAAATAATATTATTACGTAAAATCATCAAATTGGACATAATATTTATATTTTATGTTCCAATATGTATAAGCATCAAAATCAGAATTTTATTAGGGCTTTGCTTAAAATTATTTTTAAAAATCAATTTATTTCATTGTTATATTATTAATTGTTATAGTCGGTAGCAATAAATGGGGGTTAGTTTTTAATTTGAGGTTTTCTATCCATGAAATAAATTACTATGAATCTGATTAAATACTAGCAATTTAAAGTTTATTTTAATTTTAATTTTAATTAAATCTTTTTTCCATGTATTTATTTTGTAGATTTTTATCTTAAGAATTCATAAATAATGCTAGTATCTATAAAAATATGAATAAACACATAATGATATAAATAAATCCTAATAAAATAGAAGATGAATTTAAATATTCTGTGCTAATTTAAAGTTGGTATATTTTATTATTATCAAAGTTTTGCTATTGCATATTCAAATTTGTATACTTATGCTTTTAAAATTAAATAAAGTATTATTTAATTATATTTATTTTGTTTTTTTTCCTAAGATTTAAATTCTAATAAATTCTAATTAATTCATATTTCTTTTTTATTATTTTTAAAATATCTTTTTTTTTAATATTTTTATAAATTCTAACATTTTAATACGTCAATTACATTAAATTTCCATTTATAGGTTTTAAATGTATTTATATAAAAATATTTTTGCTAATAACAATTTATAGTATATTTATGTAGATAAGTTAATAGTGAAATAGGATAAATATTTTTTCTAATATTTATTATATTAATTTCAAAAATCATCTAGTAATAATATTTATATAATTAAAAATTTAATCAGTTTTTGAAAATTAAAATTTTTGATAAAATTAATAAATTACTTAATTTTTTTAATTTAAAACTAAATTATTATAGGGTTAAGAAAAATTAAAAATAATTGATAGGTTGTTGTGTTCAATTATAAAATGAATATTAAATGTAAAATTTATTTTACAATTACACGCTTAAGAGGATTAAAATTGACTAAAATTTTAATAATATTTAATATTATATTTTATACATTTAATATTTTTTTAAGTGTTTTATTTGTCGTTATAATGAGAAAAGTAAGTATATTTATTTATTCTTAGGTAAATATCATACCATATTAAAAATTAATTTAATTTAATTTTTGTTCTAAAAAAACATATACCAAATTTATTTTTCGATAGTTTAAATCTTTTTATTTTTTTTAATATTTTATAAAAAGCTATAAGGTATCTTTAATATAAAGTAGTTTGTCTATAATTTTAGAAATTTCTTTGACTTATTTAAATTTTTTATAGTAATAACGATAATATAAATTAAATTTTGGTTCTTGTTTACTAATTATAAGTTTAATTTGAATATTAAATGTAACAATGTTGTTTTCTTCTTTTTTTTTAATTCAATTAAAATAATTAACTATTAAAATATCTTTTATTATAATAATATAATTATTATTATTCAATAATGTGAAGGAAATAAAAGTAAACTATTTTATTATGAAATATTATAATTGCATATTAAGTATATACATATATAAAATTTTTATGGAGTAAGGATAACTAATAATAAGCGAAAATCAATAATATTCACTAAATAAAAATAAATCATTGTTAACTATAGAAAAAAAATTGAAAAAACACAGGCAAATAAAATAAAATAAAAAAAAAAAAAAAACAATTACAAATATATTAATTAATAAAACAATAAAATAAATTATTCAAAAAAAAAAAAAAATAAAAAAATTAATCAACTAAAATCAAATAAATATTAAAAAAAGAAAGTAAAATAAATAAAATAAAATATAATAAAATAAATAAAATAAAATAAAATAAAAAAAAATGATCAAAGCCATCATTTTGTCTACTTTACTAGTAGCCTCCACCCTCGCCACCCTTTCTTCAGTCAACATCCAAAAAGTCGACATCGAAGAAAACATTTTCGTTTCCAGCAAAAATAAAATGACTGGAGTCCCCCTCGCCGACCTCGACTCCATTTACCCCGCCTCTGTAAGAATCAACAACTAAAATACCCCCGCCCTTTTCGACACTACTGTCGGTGAAAACTGGAAATACTAGTCTGAAGCCACTCCTGTTGTTGACGGATAAGAAACTTTGGCCACTTCTGAAGGTAAACAAAAAAAAAAATTTTTAATAAATATATATATATTTAACCCAAAAAATTTTTAATATATATATATATTTTATAAAAAAAAATTTTTAATATATATATGTAGGTATTTATTAATTTTTTTATTTGTTAATTTGTATTTTTTATGTGTAGGTATGTATTTATTTTATTTTTTTAATTATAAATTTATTTTTATGTAAATATATATTTTTTTTATTTTTTTTTGTTGTTGGATTTGGTAGTATTATTTTTTTTATTTTATATTATTGTTTTTTGGGGCTTTTAGTTAGAGGGGGGAGGAAATTTTAAGGTAAGGGTTTTAAAATGCAAAAATGAAGGAGAAAAGAAAAAAATTAAAATTATTATTCAAAGAGGTAGTTTTAAAAATTTTAAATCAGTCATTTTATGATGGTTTTTGAAATAATCTTTAAAATTAAGTTTCTGCACATCAGGTTAAGAAAAACAAAAAAACAAAAAAAACAAGAATCAAAAACATAATTAAAACAGTTATAAACTTTGATAAATTGCAATAAATTAAATATTCAGAAGCTCATAATTAAATATTATTATTTATAATAGGAAGATCTACTTTAATTAAAGGAACTAAATTCGAAATTGATGAAGTTGTTGTTGATGGATAACATTTGAAAAATGTTAATGTCATTAAATCTAATACTTTATAAGGAGATTCCAACACTGAAATTACTAAAAAAGTAAAATACGGATTCGGATTAGACAAATCTTACTAAACTAATTTCTTTGCCACTTTAAGAGACAATGGAGTTAGATTATAAAAAGAAGGTTTCTCTTTCTAAATTTCTTCTAAAATCAACTAAATTATGTTCGGAGCCCCCTAAGTAATTAATTTCCAATTAATAAATTTAATATATTTATTTTAAATAAATTTCTAGAAAACCTTTTTAACATATAAATCGGCAAAAAATAAAAAAATAAAAAAGAACATTATAAAATTAACAATATAAATTTAACTATAAAATTAGCTATAAATTTAACTATAAAATTAACTATAAAATTAGCTATAAATTTAACTATAAAATTAATTTTAAAATAACAATAAAAATGAAAAAATTATAATTTTTTTATTATTATTTTTAATCAACAGTAATTCTTCGCCTCCAACTCTTTAGAAATCGTTCCCACTTAATCCACCTCTAAATTATGGAGAGTTCAAGTAAACAAAAACTCCCTCGCCTTAAAAGACCTAAACCAATTATCTTACAACACTCCTTAATTCGCAGTTTTCGATTCCACAACCAGATACATTTGGGCCGAAGATTAATTAGTCGATTCCATCGTCGCTCAATTAAACAGCAAAGGATTAAACTGTTAAGACGTTAACACAGCCGCCCCCGTCGGCGTTTACAACTGTGACGACGACGAATTCCCCGCTTTATTTATCGCTTTTAACGGAGTAAAAGGAGTTGCTACTAAACCATTTTTAATTAAAAAATACACTGATTCTATCGGAAATGGACAAGTTAGACTACTTATCAGAAAAGCCGCTAATTACAACAAATAATAATCTCAAAATGTGCCAAATTTGACCCCTAGTAAAACTGACTACGATTTGGTTTTGGGAACCATTTTCTTCGAAAATGTTTACACTTATTTCAACGTTGAAAGTGGAAATGTTGAATTGTCTTAGGCTTTTGTTTCTGAACCTTAAAGTCACGGAATTGCTTCTGGAGCCAGATTATGGTATCTAATTTTAGGAGGAGTTTTATTATTAGCTGCTTTGGTCGCTTTATTAGCTTTAATCAAAGAAGTTCCTTTTAAACCTGCTGCTTAACCCGGAACTTCTGTTAGAACTATTCCTCATTAAGTTGTGCCTGGATAAAGTTACGTTTAATAATCTTAATCTCCCGTTTTATTGTAGTCTTATGTCAGACCTCTTAACTCTATTCCTGCTGGACAAACTTATTATGTCTAATAAAACCCTGTTTAAGTAAGCCCTACTAGAGTTTACTAGACTTAATACGTTCCTAAATGAGAAATGTTTTATAAAAAAATTTGAAATTTTTTATATACATATATTTATTCTTTGAAAAAAAAGAAAAAAAAAATTATTGCAAATTAAATTTTAGTTTTTAGTTTTATTTCATATATATAAGTTTTTCTAAAATTTGGGAATGAGACGGATTTCAAATGATTATTTTCGATTTTTATCGAAGGTATTGCCTCTTATAAATGAATATTTTATAATCGTAGTATTTCATAATTGAAAGCTCGTTCTTTTTATTTTATTTAAAATTTTCTTTAATTTTATTATATATGTAAAATTATTAAAAATTTGTAATTTTATCTAATGTTAGTATAGCTCTTTTTCACTCCCTTTTTTTATTTTAAAACTATTATTTACTAAATACATTTTTATTTAAAAAATTAGTATATATTATTAAAATTTAAAAACCTTATATAATCTAAAGGTATTTTTTTAAATTTTTCCTTTTAAACTCAAATAATTGTTGATTTTTTATCAAATATCATTAAAATATTACTTTTCATTGAATTTTAATTGATGTAATTCTTTATCTCAAACTTATTTTGATAATAATTATTCTGTGTATAATTCCTAAAATAAATTAAAAAATTTTTAGTAATCAATAAATAAACTATTAAAAAAATAAAATATAATTATTATCAAAAGGAAAAAAAAAACAAAAAATCTATATCAAAATGGATATCGATAGTTTAGACTACAATATAAAATTAAATGATGAGCAAACAGTCCCAGACATAGAGGACCAAGCTAAAAAATAAAATAATCAAAACTTATATTCTTAAAATGAAGAACAATATACAAGAAGTTCTTCCGTAGCAGAACCAACTAGCAATTTTGATTTAAAATCCGCAGGAAATCCAATTATGTGTATAGTTACCTTTGCCTTCAAATTTTTGGCTTTATTAGCGTAAAATATATATAATATTTAATTAAAAAAAATATATAATATAATCAAAAATAACTTTAAAAATAAATATATAATATAAATATATTTTTTAATAAATTACGTTTTTTTTTATCAGATATCTGTTCTTGAATGCCATTGTTGGGGATAAAATTTACACTTTTATTATTGTTTTAGTTATCAGTTGCATCGATTTCTGGGCAGTTAAAAATTTAACAGCTAGGTAAAATAATCTTAAATATGTATGTGATAATTTTTATTGGCAAAATATTATTGAAATTATATAATAAATGATATATATATATAAAATTTATATTTTTTTATTCCTTTAAAATAGATTTTTGGTTGGTCTTAAATGGTGGAATGAATTTGATGAAAATGGTAACGAAATATGGTTATATTCATCTATGCCTGCCAATTGGAAACCCCACAAAGTCGACAAAACTATTTTCTGGATTTCTTAAATAACTATAACCTTAATTTTCTTATTTTTCTTAATTATTAAAATCTTATCTTTGAGCGTTTTTTGGGTATGCATATAAATTTATATATAAAATAAATTAAAATTAATTATTATTTGGCAAGTACTTTAAATTTTAACATATTATATAATAATTTGCAGGGCCTTCTAAATTTCATTTGCTTTTTATTATATGGAACCAATTTATACGGATTTTATAAATGCAGAGGAGGTAAAATAATATAAAATAAAATTACTAACAAAAATATTCTTTATTTAAGTAAAAATTTATAAAATTAACAAATTTTTATCTTTAATTAGAACACCAAAAAAAAGGAAAATAATTAATTGGATAAATTGGATTAAAATATTTAACTGGTTGAATTGAAATAAAATATTTATCTCATTTAAAATATAATTAGATTATAATTATTTTTTGTTATATATGTATTTAAAAGTTAGTTTAATTTATTCAATTTAGAACTAAATGTGAAATAAATGAATTATTTTTAAAAATTAAAATGGTTCTAAAGTTATACACACATATATATAACAACATATAAGTATAACAAATATACCTAAAAACTAATTTAGTAACTTTATATGATAAGAAAAATAAAAATAGCTATATTTTATATTTCTAATACATTAAAAATTTATAATATATTAAATATAATTATAACCTTTAATTCATTTATATAAATTGCGTTTATCTATAACCATCATTATAAAAATAGTGTTTTTACTACATGTTACTCCTTGATATAATATTAGTATATAATATTAATTTATAAATCATATTAATAATAATTTAAATTTAAAAAATTTTTCATTAATGCACTTAAATTTATATAGTATATAATTTTTAAATTTTTAAAACCCTTATATAATATTTTAATTTATATTCTCAATATTGTTGTCCTTACTAAGGTTAATTATTATAATTTTAATAATTTTGATTATAAAAGCTTCCTTATTAACCTTACTATTATTATCCTTATCCTTAACCATAAAGTTATTAATTTACCAAATAGTGTCCAACTTATTAGGCTGGTTATCCAAAAGGTTACTATTATTATTAATAAAAGTCTCCTTATTGTTAAGGAGGTTGATTCCATTGTTACTAATTGGGATCCTAAACTGGGTAATTAAATTATTATTAATTATCTGATTAAACAGGGTAATTATGTAATTATTGGGGCTATTATTACTAATTATTTAAATTATTATTTTAATTATTTAGTGAGCCAAACATTCCAGGACCGCCACCATTGTTATTACTATTATTATTATCGTTAGCTACATTATTTATAATATTTTTGAAAAATTAACCTTTGGCTAAATTATTTCCGAAATTTTCTTAACTTTAGGGAATATTTTATACTTAAATGTCTGTTATGCTCATCATTCTAGCGGGTTTAGCTTTTTAGCCCACCAATCTTTTGTATTCAACAACTTAATCAGGTAATTCATAAAGAACCTCTTAAGCCAATAAATGAGGATTTCCTTTGAATTTATTGAAGGGCACAAATTAAACCAAACTTTATAATTTAAAATTTATTTAATTAAAATAAATCACAATTATAATTAATAATCATATATTTTAATTATAAAATTATCATATATTTTACTCTCTCTAAGCTTTTCTTCCTCTTTCATCAAACAAACCTTAGTCTCCATCTAAAACTTCCATGTTACCAAAATCTTCATTCCCAATTCCAACTATAATAATTGATAAGGGTAAATGTGAAGCATCTACAATAGAGGATTTAGTTTAGTCCATATCCTAAAATGAAAAAAACAAATAAATATATAGATAAAAAAACAAATAAATTTACAATTTACAATTTATAATTATTAATCCGGTCGATTTTTGGATCAAAAGTTAATAATTAAGGGAATACTTTGATTTAAAATTATATTTGATTTTAATTTACCTTATATATGTATGTAAAAATAGAACTAATTAATATCAATATTTAATTAAAATTAAATTACTCCCTGAATGATAAAGTTTTGATCCAAAAATCGACCGGAGTAATATTATTTAAAAACATGGTCGAAAAAAATTTTTATTTTATATTTTACATGAATAGCTCCGTCTGTTAAAATTAATAGGATAAAATAATTGTCCAATCCTTGTTAAACTGAAGATTAGGCTAATTTCATAGCCTCTTATATTAAAGGGTTAAATAAAGTTGGTCCACTTAATTCTATAAATCTTAATATATTAGTATAAGATTCCATTATACCCTATAATCCAACAGCTTCAGGTTTTTAAGGATACCCGTTGACTGGGAAACAGTGTAAAGTTTGATTAGTATTAAAATGAGGGAGTCTAGGTTTAGCACCTAATTTTAAATAAAAAATTAAATTTATTTACTAAAACTAAATTTCTTAAATATGTATTTAAAAAATGCTACTTTTTTATATTATATTTTTTATTTAAATTATAATTATAAAAAATTCTTATTTATTTATTTATTTATTTATTTATTTATTTATTTTTCAGTGATAAAACTGTAATCTTTAATATCTTATCCAAATCCATAAACTGGGACATGTTTAGTACTATCATAGTTCAATAAGATATCACCACAACCTAAAATTGCTTATTAATATTAGTTCATTTGGCCATGTTAAAGTGCATGTAAGGATTCTGGTCTAGAGGGAACTCCATTTGAGCCCGTAAAATCGATGGCACAAACTAAATTTAGTGAAGTACCCCCTCTTATAAAATCGACAAAAGAAGGTTTTTCAATTAATTTTACGTTTCTAATTTCCAGATAGCCCGCATCTTTTTTTTTTTTTGAGTCTTTTAATTTGAATTGCTTTTATTGGCTTTGAGTTAAATCATTTATAGAAAATTAAACCTATCCTAAGTATACATGTTCACTTTTTTAGATAAAAGAAAATTTTAATTTATATTTGTATATTTTAATATTTTTATATTTAATTTATTATACAGTATAATAATGAAATTAAATTATATCAAGTTAATTTTAATTTTTACCCACTGGTCCTAAAATCCCAAGCCTCAACAAGTAAAGGCAAATTATAATCTCCATTACATAGTTTTTAACAACTTAATTTAAACTAAGGAAACAGGGGATTACAAGTGTTCATAACCGGCTCAGACTAAAATACCAACAAACTTTTGTTAAATATATTAAATATTAACTTATACATATATAAGTTTTTATTAATTATATTTTTTATTATATTTTTTTATTTTACGGCATAGTATTCTCAGAAATTCTGGAGAATTTTAAAAATGGGTTAGTTTTTCCGAACCATCTGGTGTCTGGTAAACTTTTACAACTTACTTATAATAATAATTCATTATTATCATAAGTGACTTTATCGGCTCTAATAATTACTTTTCCACCGTATTTTCCGCTTTTATCTTTTAAGTCCAAAATACACATAGTATTTTTAGAACCCATAATTTTCGAAACAGTTCCATAAGCTTCACCAATAAAATCACTAGATGTAGGGGAATCGTAGTCCCAAACTTAAAATTTCATATGTTATTGAATTTCGAATATGTAGTCAATTTGTATAGATTTCTAAAAATTGGGGTTCAAATTGTCTTTTACTACTTCTGTTCTTCCTATTTCTTAGAACATTTTTTATCCATTATTTGGATCTTTTATATAATGTAAAAATGAGGGTGAAAATTTTTGTTATTTTATTGTTAATTTATGTAATTTTAAGAAAATTTACACTAAGTTTATAAAATAAACCGATTTTTAAATTGCAAAAAATAATTATCGAAAAAAAAATAAAAAAAGACATATTTTATAAATAATAATTATTATAAAAACTAATTAATTTACTTGTCATTTCCATTTAAATTACGACGTAAGGATCACTTTTTGAAAAAGTATCTTTGTCTAGTAAAGATCTACAACTAATAAATAATTCAATTTTTTCTCTATCTGAATTGTTTTAATTTAATTATTGGAATTATTACATGTTTTGTAAAATTAATATTTTTTATAATATTTTTATTTTTTTAATCTAAGAAATATTTTATTAATTATTTTTATTATTTTAATAATTTTTGTTTTGAAGTAATAGGTAAATAATTAAGTCTTATTGAATAAAAAACTTATAATTATCACTACAATAAAATATCAATTTTACAGCGTTATTTTATATATAAATAATTTATTTTGATTATTAAGAGTTTTTTGTAAGAAATTTATAATTTATATATCTCTATAACAAAAAATATTTGCAAATACTATTACTAATATTTAATTTAGATAATAAAAGTTATTCATTTAATTAATTCTGATGGTAAATTTAAAATATTAAAACATTAAAATTTATAGGAAAAATTTGGAAATAAAAGTATTTCTTATTTAAACTAACATATTTTTAAAAATAAAAAAAATGTTAAAGATAAATTATATTATTATTTACAAATATTTTAATAACATATAATTTTTAATTGTTAATTAAATAAATTAATTTTAATAGTAATTAATTTATTTAATAGGTAATTTAATTGGAATATATTTTTTTTTTTAAACAAAATAAGATAATAAAAAAAAGAAAATAGAATTTAATTATTTATGTAAATTTATTTTATATTTTTTCCAAAATTTAAGGTAAGTTTATTTTTATCTATGTTTTAAATATAAATAAATAAAGTTATTTAATTTCTATTATAATTTAAACTATATAAAAATCAGATTCTTATTCAAACAAAAAATTATTCGAATAATTTTTAATACCATATGATATTGGTATAAGAAAATTTTAATTTACTTTTCATTGATAATAGTATATGTAAATTTAATTATAGATATTAATTTTATAAATTCTTGATTAGAAATAAATTATTTTTATTCTCCCAAAAATTAATAAATAAAATAAATAAAAAATAAAAATACTAAGATAATTATGAGTGATATAAACACATAGTTAATAAATCAAGCCAAACCACCTTTTGATTTTGCATTAGTGTATAAAAAGAGCACTTTAAACAAAGAATTGGTTTTTAATAGCCTAAAAGGATTTAGTTTCTTTGGAAAATTTTTGGACCCGCCTAATTCAAAAAACTAAACAATTTTTTTTATTAAAAATGTGAATTATACTTAACTTTTAAAAGAGGCTGAAAAATTGAGATTAGAAAAGGAATATCATACTCCACCTCCCTAATTTATTTAAAAATCCCAAAAGTACTACACATATTTATATATTAATTAAAAAAATTAATTTTAAATGTTAAGTAAAAATTTTAATAATACTAAATTTAGCTATTCTAGTAATATTTTTTATATATCTGAAAATAAACATATAAAATAAAAAAACATAATTAAATATTTAAATAGGTATATTAATTTTAAAGCTGTGTTGCAAAATTTAGACCCACGAGTTAAAAAATATGAAAAATTTAGGAGGTTTAGATATAGTGATAAAATGGGGTATTTATAGGGCGAAAAAACTAAATTACTATAAGAAAGTATGAACTAATTATAAATTGATGAAATTATTTTTAAAGAACTTTTTAGCAAAGCGGAATAAATTATGATAAAATACTCGATTCTTTACAGTATAAAAAGTGATACTGACACTTAGGAAATTAGACTACTAGAATTCTAATAAAATAAATTTCACTTGTTAGATATAGTGCCTTTATATGACAATGATATTATAAAAGATGTTTATGATAAAAAATAGGTAATAAATAAATATTTATATATATATAAATTTAAAAATATAATTAAATATTTTTTATTTATTTTTAAAAAAAAGAATTTACATTATATTTTATTATAATATTTGCCTTTTTTATTTTTAGATGAAAGAATATTTTGGGGAAAATATTTCTTTTTATTTTGAATTTGTGAAATTTTTTTAAAGATTATTAGTTATACCAATTATTTTTGGGCTATTGACTGAACTTTTGGATTATATTTATGATAAAGAACATAAAGATTCATCTCCTTTTGAATCAATTTATTGTATCATAGTTGTATTGTGGGCAGGTGCGTTTTATACACTATGGAAAAGAAAAGAATATTCAATAAGATATATGTATTGGTAAATTAAAGCCATTTTTATAATATTATATAATAAATTTTTAAAATTTATATTGGATATTAAAATAATTATCTTGTAATCTTTATATAGCTCGGGAAGTAAAAATTTCATATTTAGTTAAAAATTCCATAACTATAATCCTGAAAGAGTATGCAAAAAAATGGATAAAGTTACAGGAGAAATATAAAATTATTACCCTAAAATGTAAAGATATGTGTAATATTTGAAGGCATATATAATTAGTTTACCTTTCATTATAATAACTTTAGCATTTTTAGTAGCTAGTTTAAATATCAGAGGTATTTTAAATTTAAATTTTTAATATAATTATATATTAATATTATAAATATATTAATTTAATTTTCATAAACAAGGTTTGGTTGATGAAGAATTTTCTATTTTGTATATAAAAGCATTTGCAGATATGGGAAAGGATAATGGTATATAATAAAAATTATATAAAAATTATAAATTAATATTATTATAATATATAATTTTAAATATTTTTAAGGTATATTTGGAAAAAAATATTTTGGGTCTTTTTTTAATTTATTACATGTTATTGTGATTGCTAATATAAATGCAGTTTTTCTAAAAGTAGTATATTGG
Organism: Pseudocohnilembus persalinus; assembly: GCA_001447515.1. Classification (NCBI taxonomy): domain Eukaryota; phylum Ciliophora; class Oligohymenophorea; order Philasterida; family Pseudocohnilembidae; genus Pseudocohnilembus; species Pseudocohnilembus persalinus. The sequence goes on from LDAU01000075.1 coordinate 28,621, forward strand.
ACAACAAAATCTGAGTGTCATGATTCTGAATATGATTATCAAAATTCAATCATAAACAAGAGATATATTTTTGAATTTTTTTCATATTTCAGTGATTTATTTTACATTGCCTTTATATAGTTTGATATTTTGGCGTTAAAGGACTAATTAATTTCACTTTACTCAGTTGACGAAATTAGGAGAATAACAACTGAAACAGTTATTCCTCTAATGAGAAAACATAAATTGGAGCAAATTTACATAATTACTAAAAGATTTATTATTTACCATTTCCCTAGTTTATTTAAAAAATAAATTGAAGAAGAAAATAAATCAGCATAAAAAGCTTAAACTGAGGATGAGTATTTTTTAGAAAAATTAGATGAAATAAAAAGACCTAAATACGACTCGGTAATAAAATTTAGAAAATATAATTAAATATGAAAATATTTTTATAAATTTTTTTTTATATTTTTTCAAAAAAAGTTTGGAGATTATATTGAGATAATAATGAATTTTAGTTATTTAACACTTTTTGCCTCAGCTTTTACATTTGCACCTATTTTAATTTTCTTTTTTAATATGATAGAATACATGAGTGATAAATTTAAATTAGTACATAATTATTAAAGACCACTTCCCAAAAAGGCAAAAGGAATAGGTTCATGGAATCATGTGTTAAATTTTATGTGTATTATGAGTGTCTTTACTAATATTATACTGTTTGCGTTTAGTAGTGAGTAAATAGTTGAGTTTTTCCCTTATTTTTTCTAAACTTAAGAAGGAGTACTTGGGTCCGTTTTTAATATGGTAAAAGATACAAAATTTGTATAAGGAATTGCCAATTCAAGTAAATATATCTTATTTAATTAATAAATAATAAGTATTTTATTGAATTTAATTATATATTTTTTTTAAAAAATGGTATTAAATATTTTTATAATTAGTAAACTAAAGTTAAACCCATATCGATTTTGGCTCTGGTGATCATGATTTGGGAAACTTTAATATTTTATAAGCAACTCCTAAAACTGGATAAGGCAGGTATGTAGTTGCGATTTTATTTGGAATTGAACATGCTCTATTTTTGGGAATATGGGTGATAAGAAAATTAATTTAGCAAAGAAAATAATGGGTTGACTATTTAAAAGAAAGGAGAATTTATTAAGGCAAGATAATTGGCATTCAAGGATAACTTTTAAATGACTAAAATGAAAATAGCGAATAGCAATAAAATTAAACCTAATAATCTGAACAATGAAGTTTCAAACATTAAATTATAGATTTTTTTTTTAATATTTGTTAGATTTAATATTTGTTAATATATTTATAAAACTGTACTTAAATTCAAGTTTGTAATATATTTAATCAATTATGATGATGTTAAAATCTTATAATTGAGAATTTAAATTTGGGCATTAAAATAATTTTGATTTTGAATGTTTCATTAAAATTAAGAAAATGGAATTATAATAATATTAATAACCCTACTAATAGAAGAAAAAGCATATATCAACTAATCCGATCAAAATATTTTTAATTAAATATTAATAAAAAAGTTAACAAATATCAAGAATCAAAGAAAAAAAAGAAAAAAAAATTTAAAAATTCGATAATTTAATAAAATTAAAATAAAAAAATTACTTGTCATCAATATAAAAGAAAATTGATTATTAATTCAAAGAAATAAACAAATAAATAATGGATATCAAAAAGCATTTAAGCAAATTAGCAGCTCAAGCAGACCCTAGTTAAGAAAAATATATTATTCCTGAAAGAGATTTAAGAAAAATTATTAATATCGCAAAGGAAATTTTAATGGAAGAATCTAACGTATAACCAGTTTTGGCCCCTGTTAATGTTTGTGGGGATATTCACGGTCAGTTTTTCGATTTATTGGAATTATTTAGATAAGGAGGCGAAATAGAACAAGGAAAATCCTATATATTTATAGGTAAAAAATTAAAAATTTTTATCATTTTTTTTATAGGTTGAAAATTAAAATATACACATGTTTTAAATATTAATCTCACTAATATTAAATTCATAAGAAAAAAAAAAAAAAAATATTTTTTAATTTAATTAAATTTTTTATTTTACTTTTGCATATTAAGAAAAAAATATATATAAATTTTAATATCATATATACTTTTACTTTTTTAGGGGATTTCGTCGATAGAGGTTACAACTCAGTTGAAACGATGGAATATTTATTATGTTTAAAAGTTTTATACCCTGAAAGAATTACTTTATTAAGAGGAAATCACGAATCAAGAAATATTACAATGGCCTACGGATTTTTCGATGAAATTTAAAGAAAATATGGAAATTCTAACCCTTGGAAATTATTTACTGAATTATTTGATTATTTACCAATTTCTGCTCTTATTGAAGGAGAAGTATTTTGTGTGCACGGAGGACTTTCACCAAGTATGAAAACTTTGGACTAAATAAGAACTATTGACAGAAAATAAGAAATTCCTATGGAAGGAGCTTTTGCTGATTTAATGTGGAGTGATCCTGATGAAAGTACTGATTTATGGACTTTAAATTAAAGAGTAAATTTTTAAATATATAATTATCAATATTTGCATTTAATATTTAAATAATTTATTAATAAATAAATAAATAAATAAATAAATAAATAAATAAATAAATAAATAAATAAATAAAGGGAGCTGGTTATTTATTCGGATAAAAAGTTGTCACAGATTTTTGTAAATTAAATTCTTTGAAATTAATATGTAGAGCTCATTAGCTAGTTTAGGAAGGTTATTAGTATAAATTTGATAAGCATTTAGTTACTGTGTGGTCAGCACCTAATTATTGTTATAGAATGAGAAACTAAGCTATTGTAATGCAATTCGATGAATAATTAGAAGCAACTCCTATTAAATTCGTAGAATAAGATATTAGTGATAAGTAAGATCCACCAAGAAAAGTGTTACCATATTTTTTATGAGACTAATTGCTAAAAATAAAAATTAAAATATTAAAATAAAAATTATAAACAATATAATAATATAATTTTTATTACATTTTTGGTTTATAACTAATTGTTAAAAATTTATATTATAAGTTATTAACTTATATTTATTATATTAATATAATAATTATATATAGAATTGATTAATATATATGCTTGTTGTGGAAATAGAGCTTGGATTTGTAGAAATATTTCTATTTCTTATAATCATGAGCTTTATATTCATTAAAAAATAAACCTAACTCGTTTCTTTATACATTTAAATTTTTATGTGATGATAATACTATTTTTATGATAAAAAAATGGTATTTTAATATATTAATTATATTATAAATTAAAATTGAATTGAATTACAAGAATATATCATTTATTACATCATATGTAGTTAGATTATTAAGAAATCTAGAAAAATCATTTTTTATCTTCTATATAATATTCAATAAACAATATATCAGGTCTATCAATTTAATTTGATTTTTATTATAAAAAATGATTTTAAAGTTGATTTATTAAATAATAAAAATTATCATCTATTAATATAGTAAATAAAAATAAAATAAATAAAAAAAATAAAAATGATAATTAAAAATCCAAGATACGATTATTCTTAGTAAAAGAAAAAGTTTTCTGATAAAACTAAAAGTTTAAGTCTAATAGAAATACCAGATTCTACAAAATTCAATAAAAAAAACTTTTTAAATCTAAGATATAATAACCCAGTTATTATTAATAACTCTGCAGTAGATATAGTAAAAAATAATTCTATAAATTCTATTCCGGATGTTTAAGAAAAATAAGGTTAAGCTATTTCATTAAAATAAAGCTAGGATTAGATTATAATATAATAGAAAGATAAAAACAAAGCGACCTCTTAGAATCGTCAAGGAGATTATGTAAAAAATATAGTTAATTTTGTTTTTATGAAGAAACAGTAAAATTAGAATTTCAATATCCCTATAAGTGGAGTAGGTGACTCTGCAATTGAAAAAAAAAAAAAATTCTAAAAAAATTCTAAAAAACAATCAATTTTAAAAATATAACTTTAATAGAAATAATAAGATACCAAAACTATAAATTAAGAAAATTAAATTATTAATTAATAAAAATAATCTATTAACAAAAGTTAAAATATAAATTCAAATAAAAATGATTATTAGAAAAAAAATTATGTAACAAGTAGTTTTAATCAAATTTAAAAAATACCTATATTGTATAATTAAAAATAAAGAAAAATTAGTTGCTAAGAATTAACACAATATGATAATATTAACTAAAGAATTTTATAGTAAAATTTAAAAGACTAAATTTTCTATGCAAAATTAAGTAATTTTGTATATAATTTTTAATAGTAATAGTAATAGAAAAATTAAAATTAAAATTCCAATTTATTTGATATAAATTTAAAATAATTTGATTACGATTAAAAATAAAATCAGTAAACTTAAGCTGATAATAGACAACTAGAAAATTCAAAATGAGATAAAATTCAAAATTTAAAAAATTAAAGCAAAAATAATCTTAAATAAGATGATGAAAAAATTATTACTGATTCCAAAAAATCTGAATCTCTAAAATCTATATGTAAAATGAAAGAAATAAAATCAGACGAAAAAATAATTTTAAAATAAAAAAACTGTGATAAAAAAGAGAATAAAGCTAATAAATAAGATAAGTAATAAAATAAAATAGAATAATAGAATGATTTAACCGAAATTAATAAAGATAAATAGGAATCTTAATAAATTTAAAATAATAAATGTATAAATAATAATATATGTAATAAAGGTAATAATTAACTTGATATTAAAAATGATTAATTTGTTAAAAATATACCGGGAAACAATTTAAAATCATAATTTAAAGGTAAAAATAGCGAAACTTAATAATAAAAATTAATTACTTAATAATACAATCTAAAATAAATTATGAGTAATTAAGATAACAGAAACGAATCAATAAAAAAAAGTCTAAATCATATAATTTTTGATAACATGTTTATTTCTTAATAATTTAATAATAAACAATCTGCAATATATGTAAATAAGGTTTAAAAATAAGTAGCATAAAATTTGCAAAATATAAAATCCTAATTTACATCTAATAACGATATAAGTAAAATTTCCTATTAAAAACTATAAAAATAGTAGTAGAATTTAAAATTATAATAATAGGAGTTATAATATTCTAATGAAGGCTAAACTTAAAAAAGTAAACAATAATAATCTAATAATTTTTAATTTAGCTATAATTAGAATGAGATTTCAAAGATCAATTAAAATAGCTTAAATTCAAGATTTGAAAGCTAATTTTAATAAAATAAAACTTTTACTAATTTTTAAGAGAAACTATCAGAATAAGTAAAAAAATAAAAATAACTTTAGCTATAACACAATGATAACCCAAATTTTAAAAATTAAAATGGAAAAATTGAAATAATAGATAGCAACTTAAATAAATCTATATAAAATAAAAGCTAGTAAAAGTTTTAACAGATTTAAATAAAAGGCTGTCAAAATAGAAATTAAGAGAACATTTCTAATAGCTAAAATTGCGTTTATAAAATTAACAGAGCCAGATCTTTAGTTGAGCCAAGTAAAATTTCTGTCCAAAAAAAATAAAACAACTTAAAATATTAAATTGATAATATAAACGACAAAGATATAAATAAAAATTACAACTCTAAATAGAGGTAAAAACAAATTTTACATTCTTCGTTGAAACATAAGTATAATTAAAAAAAAGATTTTTAAGTAACTGATAAAATTTAAAGATAAGATATTTTAAATTCTAGTTAAAATACAAAAAATTAAGGAAAATCTATATCTGTAAGTTCATTTTCAAGTACAGAAAGCTTGAAATATTTTTAAAGGTATTAAAATAGATAGAGGGCTAACTCTATGATGGATTAAACAGATAGAGATACTAAATATACAAATGTTTAAAATAATGAAAAAAATATGTAATATACTTATTATTTAAAGAGTAAAAATTTAATTTCCAATGAGGACTATTTAGTCGATTAAAAAAATAATGAAATTTAATTAAATAAAAAAGATTTTGAGATTCAGCAAATTAATAGCCCTTAACGGTCAAATAACAAAAAACAAAAAAAAAATAAGAAAAGCGAAATATTTCTTACAAATTAATAACAATTAAAAAAAATATATGCATAAAATTTTTAGTAAAGGCCAAAAAGTAGCATATATAATGACAATTAAGATAACTTTTAATAGCACTAAATAAATTTGAAAGTATAAAATTTTAACTTTGATGATAAATTTAGCAATGATAATAAATTATAAGATATAAATTATATGAAATAATTGAGTAATTTAGAAAAAGAAAAATTAGAATTAGGAGGTCTATCTATAGGAAAAGCTCTTTATAAGTTACAAAATGTTAACAATTAAGTTTATAAGTAAAAATTAGGTTAAAAACAAAAGACAAAAATAATGTATAATAATTAAAATGGTTACAATAATTCTGTTAAGTATACTTAAAATAAAAACAAAAAATAATCTTAAGATTTTTTATAATATTAAGATAAACTTATCATTGATGAAATTTTATTATAAAGTGAAAAATTTGTGGTATATTGAAACTATATAAAAATTTTCTATTTATAACAGTATCATGCTTTTTTTTTTAAAAAATTATTCACCTTATTTTAATACTATATTTATAACTATAATATACTTAAAAAATATAATTAGAAATTTAATCTCAAAATTTTCAATTTATTTATAAAATATATTAAAACTAAATTTTTTTTAACATATTAGTTTTTTTAAATTATATTTAAAATATGGATCTTAATTTTCTATAAAAATTTTGTTTATTAATTAAAAAAATGACATTATAGTGAGAATTAACTTTTATAAATTTTATATAAATTATTGATATCTTATATAATATTGTATTATAAAAACATTTAATTATTAGGAATTATATTATAAATATATAACGAAATTATGATAATATTATTAATAATAAATAAATAATTATATGAAGTGATAAAAATTATTTTTAAATTTTTATATTTCAATTCTTTTAATAATTTTTTTTTTTTTTAAATTAAAGACATAATTAATTTAGTTTTTTTTTTCACTAATTACCCTTGAAATTTTATTTTTTCTCAGGCTTTAGTTTTTCTAGAACTTTTTTTAGTGGTTTTAGAGGCAGCTCCAGTTTTAGCTTTAGTGGTTTTTTTAGCATTAGTAGTATTTTTTGTGTTTTTTTTATTTTTTTTAGGTTAAGGAGCTCCAGCGGCTTTAGTGGCTTTTTTTACAGCTTCGACGGCTTTTTTAGTGGCGACTTTTTTATCAGCTTTTTTAGCAGAAGTTCCATTTACTTTGGTAGCGGCAGGTTTAGTGGCCTTAGTGGCTTTTGTGTTAGTAGCTTTGGCAGGCTTAGTAGTGGCTTTGGCGGCTTTAGTTTTTTTTTTGGAAGCAACGGGTTTAGTAGTTTTAGAAACTTTTGATTTAATTAATTATTTTAATTTTTTTTTTTATTTGTTTTAATTAAAATTTTAATTTGTATTAATGAAAATAAAAAAATTTGAAAGTTAAAAAATGGAACACAGAATTATAAAATGAAAATGGTCATAAAAGTTATTAGTTTTTAATTTTAAATGACAAAAATATATTTAATTTACCTTTAGCAACTTTTTTTGTAGTTTATTTGGTATTTTTTTATACTCCTTTAGCCATTTTATTTAAATTTAATTGTATTTAGATTAGTTTTTTTTATTTTTTTTTCTTTTTTTATTTTCTTTTTTTTTATTTTTTTTGATTAATTAACTCAATACCAATAAATTATTATAGGTTTTTAATCGTATGATCATTTAATTGATTAAAAATAAATTAATTAAAAAAAAAATAAATAGTGATCTTAGATTTGATTGGTTAATTTTTTGGGTTGAAGAATTTTACATCTTTAATTTATTAAAACAAAGGGGAATTTTTTAGTTAGTTTTCGTAAATATAAGAAAATAAAAATATTAAAAGTAATTTTAAATTTTTATAAATTGTAACTAGAAAAATTAAAAAAAAATTATATGAGGTGATACTTTAAAGTTATACAAGTTTATTAATATATATATTTTAATTTATTGTTGAAATTTTGATTTATATTTATTAGTTTTTTTATAAATTTTACTAAAAATTTTTTTTCCAATTTATTTTTTAAATTATTTTTATGAATAAAAAAAAATATTAAAATTTTGGTTTATCAAAACCAGAGAACAAGAAAATTATTACATCTTCCAAAAAAAAATTGAATTTATTGTTTTTATTTTAGCAATATATTATAATTTTTTTCATTAGCATTTATAGCTTTTGATTAATTTTCTAATTTATAAGACTGAGTAAAACACCAAAAAATTTTGAAAAAATTGAAAAAACAAAATAAAATTTCCAAAAAAAAACAGCAAAAACATCAGCCATTTTGCTCAAAATTTAAATAAAATTACCATATTTTTTATCTTTTAGAAAAATTTCACCCAATTAAAAGTATTTAAACATTTTTATGTAAATATGAGCTAATTACATATATTTCATTATATTACTACTATTCTACTCAAAAAATTATATATATATATCAGTTTAATTAAACCGATATTTGAGTAAAAATAATTTTTTGAAAATTATTAAAAAATTGATTAATTAGAGATAATTAACAAAATTATTTTTTAAGATTAATTTTAAAATTTAATTGTGAAAAAAAATAACAAAAATTTATAATGTGAAATTCAGCAAATTATAAATATATAACTTTAAAATTAATAATATTTGGTTATATTAAGCTTGGAAATTTTTAAATTTGTATAAAATTATGAATGCTTTTATGAACTTAGAGTAATATTTATATGACAAAAATTTTAATTATAATAGAATAAATTAAATATTGTATTGTAAAAAATAAATCATAGCAAAATAAAAAAATATTTAAAAATTAAAAAAATATGATATAAATTAAAAATTTTAAAAAGAATCTTTATAAATTTTTTGTGTTTAGCATACATTTTAACTATTTATATATAAATTTTTATACAATATAATAGTATAAATATAAAATTAAAAGAAAAAAGTTTTTGAAAATTGAATATTTTTTTTTTTTTATAAATTTATATTAATAAAAATTTATAAATTATAAGATTAATTAAAATTGGATTCAATAAATATATTCATACCATATTTTTATAATTCATTTTCTATTTATATTATAGTATTTTTATAATTTATCAAATCAACTAACTTCATCTTGGAAACATTCAAATATTAATTCTCCTTATTCATTTTCATATTCTCTTATTCTATCTTCTGTTTTTAATTCGTTTAATTCTAAAGTTGTGCTGTGGTCCAATGAAGTGTCTTTGGGATGAAACATATGTGCACAAAGATCTAAAACTGTTTTTTTGTCAATTTCAGCTGCTTCATTTTCTAAATAAATATTGAATATAAGGATTCTATTGTCTTTTGTTTTTTTAATTTTTTTTTTTTTTTATATATATATATTTTTATTTTATAATTAATCAAATTTTATTTATTATAAATATTTGTGGTTTATAGTCCTCGTTTATTTTTATTTTTTGATAATTAATCAATAGCATAAGAAATTTTTTGATAAAATATTATGATAGTAAAAATTTTTTTAAAAATATATAAAAATAGAATTTAATTTTTACCAGCTGTATTTATTTAGGAGTAATATTCAACAAATTCAGATATTTTATCAACAAACTGACATTCTTCCATTTATTATGAAAAAGTCTCTTTTGATAAATAAGATAATGAAATTAGTATATGCATCAAAACACTTACAGGAATGTTTTCCTTAATAAAAGCAAGCATTTATTCCATAATCTTTATAAATTAGTTAATAATTTTATTAATTATAATTTAACAAATTATAATTATTATTATTTTAAATTACTCTTAAGGTAAATTATGGATTTTATTCGAAATATTACAATGTACTCGGAGTGTGAGTTATATTTGCCAACATAGCACTGGCAAAATCAAGACAAAATACATGTATTTTATTATTTAACGATAATTTTATTAAGTTAAGAGTCCAATTTATTAAATCCATTTTAACTAAAGTAGGGACAACACTTTCTTTAATAGAGCATTTTTATAAAATGGCTAAACAAAATCTTTGAGTTACAGTTCCATTTTCTTGATCTTTTAATATCTTATAAAATAAAAATGGTTTATTAATATTATTGTAAATGTATGTATAGGTGGTATAAATATATATTTTTAATTTCCTTTAAGAAAAAGCTAAATAAAAATAAAGCATTAGAGTTATAAATTAAATATTATAATTAGAAAAGTATATAAAATTAATTTTTTGTATGCGTTTACTAATATTTTTTAGAAAAATTTCTTAAAATCTATTTTTTTTAATTTTTCATAATAAATTTTTGCATTTTGCATTAGTATAATAATATGTTATATTTAAAAAATTCTAAAAATTTTTATTCACAGAAATAAAAAAAAGTTTATTGCTCATTAAAGTGAATCTTGAATTTAAGACTTTGGATAAAAAATATAAAAATTAAAAAATTTAAATAATAATGGTATTACTTTTATTATATTTTCTATAACTATATTATTATTTCCATGACAAAGGTACTCTACTCCTCTTAAAGTTGAAGAAATTACTGATACAAGTGAGCAAATTGCATGTTTTAAAGATTAATTATTGAAATCCAGCATTGTTAAAATGAATTCAAAATTTTCAGTAGCTTCAATATTAAATATATCGTTTCTAATTAGCTCATATACTAAATTTTTTCTTAATTCTATTAATATGAATAAAAATTAAGTAATAAATTTATATACATATAATTTATTATTATATTTATTATTTTGAATATGAATTTTTTTACCAGGAGCTATTTACAAGGCATTTACTCTTAATGATAAAAGAACCTCTATCATTCCGTCGACATTTTATTATTAATAGTGATTAATAAGTTTAGTCTTATGTTCTTGCATTACTGTTTCTGTGATCAATTCATTTCCTTCAGGTTTTCCTTCGTTAATAATTATTTTGTGATATTTTCCTAGTTATATTTTATAATTTTCAAGAGTTTCTGACGCTTACTGACTCTGTTTTATAAATTAATATATGATTAATTTAAAAATTAAAATTTGTGCTAATTTGACATGTATTTATATAATATTTTCAGAATTTTAAAAATTATAAATTTAAAAATAGTTAAAATAAATAATTTATTACTTCTCTGAATGAATGTAACATTTAAAGTAAATTGATTGAAACAGAAAATATTTATCTGCCAGCTTAAAGAATTTATTAATATTTTTTGTTTTAAGCTTTAAGTTCTTTTTCTAAATTTAATTCTCTTTTAGTTTTTCCACTATCTTAACTTAAAAGTTAACAAATTCTTGGTAAATCCTCTAAATTTTCCTTTTTTTACTATTGTTATTGACCTTGTTACTATTGTTATTTAAGTACTTTTTATTAAGTTAATTTAACCTTTACATCTGCCTCAAAACATTCTAATGTTGAATGTAATCCTATATATCTTAAATATTCTTTAAAATATTCGTTTATTTCAAAAGCTTAATCACCAATATTTTACATTTTTATTTATTATAATTATTTTAAGTATATATTTTATTACTTAGGAATTTTATTTTTATAATTCTTTATGTGTTTTTTATTAAGTTTGGAATATTGTATTTTTAAAAATATTTAATTTTACTTTTTTTGGTTTTTATTTTTTTATTTAAAGTTTTTTATTTAAATTAATAATAAAATTTGAGTTTTAATTCAATAAGAATGTTATTTTATTATTTATTTTATTAAAATGTGTAGTAAATTAATAAATTATTAGTTCAAATAAAACATCTTATATTTGAAATTTTATAGAAATTAGAAAAAATTGTTATAATCTTAATATGAAAAAAATTCAATTAAATATTTTTATAAAATAATTAACTTTTGGTAATAATGAAATAATAAATAATAAATTTTGAATTTCTAAATATTTTTTTGCATTCTAAAAAATGAAAGCCAATTTATTTAAAAAATAAAGTCATTATATATATTTAAAAAATATTTGTTCTTATAAATAATTGAATATTATACTTTGTTATTATTTCAATATACGGTAGATAATGTTTTAATAAAAATTTATTTATTCTAGACTAGAAACTTCAAGATAATAATAAACTAACAAAATAAAATAAAAATAAAAAACTATAAATTTATGAATTATTAGGAACAAAGTTAAAGCAATAGTAATAAAATTAAAAAATTCTAATACAAATTTAAATATAACTTAAATTATTTAATAATTAAAAATATTTAGTTTATTAAGTTAATAATGATCTGCTTAAATAGACATTTGATTATTGTATTCAATAATATTTTATGCAGGATGTAAATGTATTATATAAATAAAATATTAAATATATAAAAATTACTTAGCAGCAGAAATATTTAATATTTTGCATATAAATTTTCTAATAAAAACTATTAAATTTGGAAATATTAATTTTTAAATTTTTGTAGTAGTAAAGATAATAAAAAGAAAATAAAATTTAAGAACTCAAATAAAATAAAGACTTGTAAGATTAATTAAAGGTAAATATATTTATTATAAATACTATCGATTTTATTTTATTTAAAAATATTATTTATAACAAAAATTAGGAAGAAATTTAATATTTAAGACTACTACATTAGTTTCATACTTAACAAAATTGATTAATAAAAGAGAATATTTGTAATATTCAATAATAAAAATAACTATATAATAATTTTAGAAATATAAAATAATATTATCGATTTAGCTTTTACATTATTTATACACATTAATATATTTATAATAATTTACATGTTTATATCATTAAAAAAAAATAATCTTGTAAATTGATTATATCAAATTTTTTAATCATTTAACTAATAATATAAAGCTTAATTTACAATCGAAAGGGGAATATCATAGATTTAAGGAATTGCTCCTATTTATTCTTCTATTTAAAACTATTTTGATTTTTCATCTTTATATATAAATTAATTTTAATAAAGTTAATATAAATAAATTTATAGATGCTTTCATAAATTTTATAAAATAATATTTTATTATTTAATTTTAAAATTAAAAAGTTATTATTTATTGTTATTTAGTTTTTTTAAATTAAATTACCCTATATTTGATATATATCATTTAATTCTTTTGTTGCAGTCATGTTAAGTGCTTAAGAAATTAGAAATAGAAATAAAATGGTTATACATAATACTGAGGGAAAAGCTAATACCCATGATTTATCTGGGTAAAAATAAATTTAAATTATTTTCCAAAATTAATCACCCAAAAATCCCCAAGATATGAATATTGTAAAGCATATAAAAGAAATAAGCCAACTTACAAATGCATAAAGTTCTATTTTTTTCATTTTATTTTATTAATTTAATAAAATCTTTGAAAATTAATAATTTATTTTATAAATATTATTTAATCTTCCAATTTTTTAGATTATTAAATATAAATATAATTTATATTTTTATTTATTCTTGATTTTTCTTTTTTATCTATAAAATGTTGAATTTTAATATATGTTATTATAATTCTATTTTATATATTATTAGTATACAGAAAAAATGAAAAATAATAAATATTTTAAATTTAAATTAAAATAAATATTACTATACTTATATTTCTATATTATTTTATAATATTATTTAATTAATTTTCCATTTATATATCTTTTTAACGAAATTATACTATTATATAAATAAAATTTGATAGAATTATATATTTTATAAAATAAACGGATTTAATCAAAATATTAAATTTCAATTTTTATTAAAAATCAAAAGTTATTTAATTAATTCCATTTAAATATAAATTAGAAACTACACAAATTAAAAAAAAAATACAAATTATATTTATATTAAAATTTATTATAGTTTTAGATATAAACAAAAACAAATTAATAATAAATATTATAAAAGTAAATGAGTTTTCATCAAAAAGATATAAATTTGGTTAAAATAGAACCGAATAATTTAATTTTTTAAGATGTATAGCAATTTGGTGTATTTGAAAATTATTTTTAAATAATAAATACAAGTAGTGATTAAAAAATTAAGTGTACTTTTCCAAATTTAAATACTACCAAATATGAAATTATTCCTAATTCATTTTCAATAAGCCCATTAGAAGCCTGTACTGTTTTACTTAAGCTAAAAACTATTTAAAAGTTAAGTTAATAAGATTTAAAAGATATAATGTAATTATTTTTATTATTTTATTATAATTATAATAATTTGTTTATTTAAATTAAAAATGTTCAAAATTCTGTTATTTTTTTTAAATAAATCTTTTTAATGTAATTCTTATAAAATTTAATGAATGGTTTATATAAAAAATTTATGTTTAGGCAATTAAGTGAGTATAATTATTTATTAAACTTTTTATTTACTTATTTAAATTTTTTAGTACTGTTTAAATTAATGATAAATCTAATTATAAAATTCATGTCTAAATAAAATTGAAAAAATCTCAAGGTTCTGATCCACATATATCAATTTTAGATAGTTACGTTAAGGATGATGATTAGAATACAAAATTAAATAGTAGCAATTAAAGGTAATATTTTTTTTAATATTAAATATAAAAATTATTTTTTAATTTAAAATATAATTCAAAAGAAAGCATGTACGTTTTTAAAATGAAACCTTTAGATAGGGCGAATAGTATCCATAATAATAACTTTAAAAATGGTAGTAATAAAATAATCAAAACATTAATGATTATTATTTTTAACATGATGATATTTAAAATGATAATAAAAATAATTCTAATACTTAACTATAAAATTTTGATAATAATAATTCATAGAGTTCTAATATACAAAATGAATATTAATAAAATAAAGAATAAAATTAAGAAGAATAAGAAAATTAATACAATGATAATGATAATTATATTGAAAACGAAGAGGCTGATGTCGAATTTGAAATCTCTACAAGCAATAGATACAGGGAAATGAATAACTCTTTAAAATAATAATAAAAATTAATAAAGGATTTATAAAGATAAATTTTAAGTACAGGAACATTGAGTGATGAAAGACAGGAATTTATGAAACTTTTGTGTAAATTTATTATTATAACAAAAATATTTATTAAGAATTAATTATTATTAAAATTAATATTCATTTGCATAAAAAATAAAAGCTGAATTAGTTTAAAATAATGATTTGGAAAAAATTGTTGATACTGTACTTTAATAAGAATAAAAAGAAGGATAGAAAAAAAGCAGAAGAGTTTAAAGCTTAATGCAAGAGAAAGATTTTTAAATTGAGCAAAAGGATTTATTAATAATGAATAAAGATGACTTAATAGATTAACAAAATTTAAAAATCAAAACACTTAATTAAGAAGTAATAGTTAAAATAAATATTTTTTTTTAAATTTTTATATTATAATTTTAATTTTTAAGATAAATTAGCTTTAATAAAGTAAGAATCAAAATGAGTACGAAAAAAATCAGGAAATTCAAAATCTAATTGAATAATTTAATAATATTGAACACAATTTAAATTAATAAATTTAGGAAAACTAGGAACTGAAACAAATAATAATGGTAAAATTTATGCATAGTAGATTATTTATTTTTAAATAATAAAAAATAAAATTTAAAATTATAATTAGGAATTAGAAAATAATCAATAAAATTCCGAAGAAATGGAAAAAATAAGGTAATAGTGCGAAAACATGGCAGAAGAAATCTAAAAACTAGAACAACAAAATTAATAAAAATCTCAAGAAGGTTTTATGGAATAAAATAATTTAGAACGTGATTATAAATAACTATAATAGGATTTTTCGTATTTTAAATTAAAGGCTGCAAAATTAGAAACTGAAAATTTAGATATTTAAAAAAAATACAATAATTTATAGCAGGAGCATAATCAGATAAGAATTTAAATGGAAAAAGAAAAATAATAAGGCGTTTATTTTAATGATAGTACAAGCTTTTAATCAAGTAAAGGTGTTTTAAATATTTAACAATTTGGGTAAAATTGTAGTCCTTAAAATTAGAATTAAATGGAAAAATTTGAATAAAAAAATAAAGGTAAATAAATACTTATAATATTTTTAATTTAAATATATAGCATAACATTATTAATTTAATTTATTAGACTTGGAATTCTAAATTAAAAAATTGGAAAGCGAAAATGAATTTTTACAGAAAAAATTGGAAATATAAGAAAAGGAAATAGAATAGTTGACAAGTAAAGATAGAGAAATTAGGACTATTAATGAAAATACAATTAAAAGTTAAGATGAATAATAAAGATAAAATTTGAAATAAAAAGAAGAAATTTAATAATTAGAGCAACAAATAAAAGAGTTAAAAGAGAGTAATAATAATTTTACTTAGTAATTATAAGAAATAAATAAGAAAAATACAGGTCTAACTAATTTAAACCAAACTTTGATGAGCCAACTAAATAATACTTAAAAAGCATAAGATAAAGTAAAATATTATTTATTTATTTATAAATTTGTAATTGTTAAATAATAATATATAATTAAAATTTAGCTAATAATTTTTTAATAAAAGGAATTAGATTTAGAAGAAATAGGAAATGCAATAAAAATGGAGTTAGATAACGAAGTTTAATAATTATAATAAAGACATTTGTAATAAGTAAAAATAAGCATAATTTAAGGTTTAATTTAATATATTTACAAAAATTCTTTAAAATAAATAAATAGGTTAATAAATTGGAAAGTGAATTAAATGAAAAGGAGATCGAAATAGAATTTTTCAAAGAATAAGAATAAAAGTAAATGAAAGAATTACAAACAAAAGATTTAGAATATTCAAAAATAGTAAAAAATAATGATTAATTAAAATAAAGAGAAAAAAAATTAGAAGCTAAGATAAAATAATTAGAAAAAATAAATTAAGAAATAAAGGTTATAATATATTTTATAATTTATATTATTTTTAAAATTTTTTATAATTCTTTGTTTTATTATCATTACTAAATAACTAATTAAACATATGATTATAAATTATATTTAGTAAGAATAAAGCGAAATAGAGTAAAATAATGAGGAATTGAAAAATACAACATTTTCATTAAAAGCTAAAGGTGATAGTGAAAGTAGGAAATTAGACAGAATTACAAAATAATCAAAGGAAAGAATTTTAGTTTTGTAAAATGAATTGAACAGGTAAATAAATTATAAAATAAATATCCATTAAATATTATTTAAATTTATTAAATTATAAAATTAAAACTGTGTTTTATTAAATTTTTTAAAATAATTTTTACAGAGCAGTTGAATAAAAGTTACAAATAAAAAAAGAATTAAATTAAGAATTAGATAATACAATAAAAAGATACGAATAAAATATGCAAGTTTTGAGAAGTGAAAATAAGGAAATTGAGAAAAAATATATGTAAGAAATGGATGAAAAATAAAGGTTAGAATTATAATAACAAGAAAATGTAACCTAGCTTTAAAAAAAAATAAATAAGTATAAAAACCAGCTTAAAGAAGTTAAAAATAAATTTGATATACATGTAAATAATAATAATTAAAATAAAGCATAATTTTTTTTTTATTTTTTTTTTAATATTAAAGGGATCTCTAAAAGATGTGCTAAAAGAAGAAGGTAAATTTCATTAAATATATTTTTTTTTATAAATTTAAAAAAGATTTATTTTTATTATAGAAATATATATATATTTAAATTGGATTAATTAATAATTTATGATTAACTAGGTGGGAAAAAAAAATTTGAAAGCATAGAAAAAGTAAGATTATTAGAGGTAGAATTAGAAGCTAAAAGAACAGAATTAAAAAATGTTAAATAAAAACTATAATTGCTTTAGCATAAAGAGGAGTAATATGACAGCATGGAAGATAATCTTAAATAAGAATGCCAAGTATTAAGAGAAACTATTCAAAGTTAAAATGATGTAATAATTAATTACCAAAAAGAAATATCATAGTTGAAAATTGACAAAGAAGCCTTGGAATAAACTGATGAAAAAATAGAAGAAGAATTGAGTATTTTGAAGTAATGTTTATGTTAAAATAGAAAATTAAAAAATAATAATTAATTTAGAAGATAATATATATATCAAAAAATTAATACCATTTACTATTTTAATTTTAATTTTTTTTTATAAAATTTTAAAAATTTTAAAGAGCATGTATGGAAGAGTTAGAGGTGGAAAAGACTAGAATTTTAGAGGAAATGTAAATCAAATAAGAGGAAAAAGAAAAAGGTGAATAATATGCTGGAAGTTTATTAGAATTTCTTAAAACTGTTGAAAAAGTAAATTAGCAAAATAAAAAATTATTTAAGTTATTTATTTTTTTATTTTTTATCAATTATGTATTTAAAAAAAAATTTAATATCAAGAAATATAATAGTCTATAAAAAGATTCATAAAAAGAGTTAAAAAAAAGAGGTAAATAAATTTCTGATTTAAGTGAAAAGCTTCTTGAAAATGAGAAAATTCTTGAAATTTAAAACGAATTAGTTAAAACTCAAGATGAAAAAATTAAATAATTATCTTCTAAAAATACAACTCTAAATAAGGATTTAAATAATAATAAATCTGATATTTAAATGTTAGAATATGAATTAGAAAAATTAAAGTAATAAAATCTAATTTTACATTATATAATTGATTTTCTTAGCTTTTATTTTTAATTTTTCATATTTTATAATAAAAGGGATTAAGTTTCAAAACAAGGATAAAGTGGATTTAATTACTATTAATCAATCTCAAATAGGCCCTCAAAAATTTCAGTAGGTTAATTGGTGGATAATAAAAATGAATAACAACAATAGCTATAATAAAATTAAAATTATTAAGAAAATTAATAATAGTATATATAAATGTAAGAAAATTAAAATTATGAAGATGAATATGAAAATTTAGTTGAAAATCATATTTTAAGTAAAGAATATCAGAATTTGTATGAATAACATTAAAACTAGTAGGTAAATGAATAAGTTGAAAATATTAATTAGAATGAAAATTATAAACAAAATGAAAATTAAAATAATAATAACTATTAAAGTAATAAAATTTAAATTTATTTTACAACTTAATGCTTTTTTAATTAAATAAAATTAAATTTTTAGGTAGTTAATTTGAGTATAATAATAAATAATTAGAAAAGTAAGTATTTTTCATGGAAAAATAAATTTAAATTTAAAGCAATTAAATAAATATTTTATCAGAAAAATTCTAAAATGATTTACATAATTTATTCTCAAAAATTGATAAATATTTAGAAGCACAATAAAAACCCTATAATAAAAAAGGTAAATTAAAATCACCTTAAAAATATAAATAAAAATTTATACGCAATTAAATATAAAGTTTAATAGTAATTATATTGAATATGTTAAATTATTTTTATAATAGAAAAAGAGTTTTTTAAAAATATTTTTGAACATTATACAATGTAAGCTAAAATATCCACTTTTAAAGAGGCTTAATACAAAAGTACTCAAAATTCTTTACATTAATAGCAGAAAGAAAACGAAAAGTTATAAAAAAGTTTGAAAAACTTAAAAGAATAACTAAAATAAGTTTAAAATTAAAACAAAATTTATGAGAAAAAATTCTACAAAACCAAAAATGACATATCATAAGGCAAATATGACTTGGTAATAAAAATTTATTATAAGAATTATTTTAATATAATATTTATAATTATTTTTTAAAAATTTAGTAAATGTCGGAATTTATAAGAGAAGATAAAGAAAATTAAATTAAAGATATGGAAAAAATTATTGAAAATATGAATTAAGAAATAAAATCAATTAAGAGTGAATTAAACTTTATTGATTCTGATAATTAAAATTACAAATTATTAAATAAGTAAACATTTATAATATTAATAAAATAAGAATTGATGAATATTTAAATTTATCATTATATAACCAAGTTTTATAAATTTTTAAATTTTAAAAAAATTAAGAGAATTGGAGTAAAAAGTTTTAGATTTATAAGAGGAAATTGGGCAAAATTAATAATTATCACAGTAAAATCAAGACTTATAGATGTAATTAAATGAATTAAAATAAAGTTTGGAATAAAAAATATAGGAAAATGCATATTCGAGTAGAGAATATAATCAAGGAAATGAAAATGAATAAGTAATTTAAGAAGAAGATTAAGAATATGATGAAGAAAGTTATGATCATATTTAAAAAGATGTCAATCAAAAATTTATGAATTAATAATAATAGTAATAATAATAATTCTTGCATGATTAACAATCGTAAAATGAATAGGAATAATAAAATTGTAAATTAATATATTTTTTAAATTTATTAAAGGATTTTTATATAAATAATTTTATTAGCCTTAGTTGATGATAAATAAAGATAAATTTAAATAATTGATGAATAAAATGAAAGAGTTATTGATTTAGAAGAAGAAATAGAAAAACAATAATCAATAATTTAAGAATGTTAAAACTAATTAGAATAATTTTAGAATTTAACAAATTAGTTAAATGGTTAAATTGTAAAATAATTAAATTATATTTAAAAAAATAAATATTTTTATTTTATATTTTAAATATATAGGTATTAAAAGACAGGGAAATTAATAATTTAAGTAGAGAGCTAGAAAATAAAAGATTAAAAGAGGAACAAATAGGTAAATAAATTAAAGAAAAGTAAAAAACTGAAGAATTTTTAAAGAACTACAAAGAAAGGTATAATGAATTAAAAGAAAAATTGCCACATTATGAAGAAGAAAATAATTAATTATAAGAAAATCTAAAAAAATTAAAATAATAGCTAAATAGAAAAGAAGAAATGATAAAATTGTTAAATTCTAAAGTTGATGGTTAAGGAGTTTAGCATGGTAAAAAATTTTAAATAAATTAACCTTTTTGAATGATTCCTTTTCATATTTATTAAAATTATAAAAATTATTTATAATATTTTTATATATTTAAA
Organism: Pseudocohnilembus persalinus; assembly: GCA_001447515.1. Lineage (NCBI taxonomy): Eukaryota > Ciliophora > Oligohymenophorea > Philasterida > Pseudocohnilembidae > Pseudocohnilembus > Pseudocohnilembus persalinus. The sequence continues at coordinate 49,587 of LDAU01000075.1, forward strand.
AGAATGTATTGAGAGTTAACAAAGGGATATAGTTAATTTAAAAGAATAAATAAAAAAAATAAAAGGGGAAAGTAATAGCAAAGATAGAGCATTAAAAAATTTAAGGGATAAAATAGAAGAATTAGAATATAACTAAACATATAGAGACGGTTAAATGTAATTATAACAATAAGAGGAATTAGAGAGAAATGCAGAATTTGAAAAAGTATGATTTTTAAATAATTAAACTACAATTATTTAAATCTTAATTAAAAATTAATTTTTTATAAATCTTTTATAAAGAAAGAGTAATAGTATCTATAGTATATAAAGAAATTCAAAAAACAGATTAAAAGACTTTTATTGGTTGTTAAAAGAGTTTTTAGCGAAAATTTGAAAGAAATATAAAAGGGACAAAATTAAGTACTTAAGACCACTTAAAAAAAAAAGGCATAATAAGTGGTGGAAAGATATTAAGATTCTATGAAAATTTTGAATATGGATGAAAAAGAAATAAATTAATTTATAACTCCTCAAGCTTCATAAAATATATTAATAAGTAAAAATTAAATTATTTTTTATCTATTATTTAATCATTAAATACTTTAAATAGTAATTTGTTTATGTAGAAATTTATCCATTATAATTAAATATATTTTAAAAGAAAATGAGGGTGATTTGGAATAGTAATTGTTTGGAAGTGAAGAGTATAATAAATTAATTGAAAATTCAAGAGCTTTGGATAATATTGAAGCATTAGATTTAGATGATATAAATATAAATTAAATATATGAAATTTTGGATTAAGTTATTGATTAAAGAATATAGTAAGAGAAATAAAATGTAAACAGAAAATCTTAAAAATAAATTAAATTATAATAGTAAAATTAAAAATAAAAAAAATAAAAAGAAATAGTTTCTGAATGAATAATATATGTAATTATAAATAAATAAATGATTTATATTTTATTTTGATATATGTAAATATTATATAATAATATAAATAGAATTTATTTAGTTATCAAATATTTAGTTTTTTATTTAAAATTTTATTAATTTTATATAAGTATCTGTTTTTAAATATAAGAATTGATTAGACCAAAAAATATATTAGAATTTAATAAAAAAACATTGATAAAATAAAAGGGTATTAATGGAATTTCCTAATTTAGCTGAAGACTAGTTTGATCCAGTACGATAATAAAACTATACAAAATTTTTGCCAAATTTTAAATATTTATAAAATCAAAGAAAAGACCTATCAAAAATATAATTTTCGATGATTCTAAAATAATTTAAATAATTTATTATTTCTAGCAAATGGATTTTTATTAGCAAAAAAGAAATAGTCCTCATAAAAATTAAATTTATCTGGCAAACAACTAATAAAAAAATATATAAAGAAGTAAAACTTACTTGGCAGATATGAATCAAAGATTAACTTTGTAGAAAAACCCTAGTTATATAGATTTACAAAGCTTATAAGGTTATGATAAAAAAATTGAGTTTTTAAAAAAATTAAGCAATGAAAATTATGCATTTTCTGAAGATGAGTTAATACTTACATAATTTAAAAATAATAATAGAAATGAAATTATAGACAAAGATAATTATCAAGCCATTTTAATGGAAGGAGTATGCATTAATTTATATTTCTTTTTAAAAAACTTTTAAAATTAATTTTTATTAATCATATTTATAGCTTAAAAATCGAATAAAGTATTTTAAAAAAAATGGAACCGATAATCTGAGCCATAATTATAAATAAACAGTTGAAAATATGATTAATAAAAGGTGGTAACCCTTATAAGAAGAAGAATAAATAAAAGTTAAAAAACATGTTATTGCCCATAAGCTGAAATAAAAATTTAAGTGGTATTTAATATAATAATATTATTTGAATTGGAAAGGTAACAACTTAATTTTTAATATGGTTAGATAAAAAATATTTTATAAAAATAATATTATTTTAATGTTTTTTATAATAAAAATATAGAAAAAACTATTCAGATTTTGAAAGAAGAAACAGAGCTTTAATTAAAAAGAAACTTTTAAAGTGGGTAAATTATGAATATAAAATAAAAATAAAAATTTATATTTCATAATAATTTTATAATGATATTTAGAGAAAACTTTAATTAAAATGCATAAAGTCCTTAAAAATAATTACAAAAATATTAAACTATTACTTAATTACATGATAAAAATCATGAATAAAATTATTCTTTAAGATAATATTAGAAGGGGTAATTGAAAGAAACGTAATAATAAGACATATATTAACAAAAATTAAATCAAGATTAAGTTTTATTTCAATAGTAATAAGTTAAATTGCCTGAGTAAAATTTAATTTAATATATACCTTATTGTAATGATATTTATTTAGGAAATAAATGAAAAAATAGTTTAAAATTAATTTATTATGTAAATTTTATGTTTAGAATATAATTTAAATATACTTCATATTGCAAACGTATTACAAAATAAAAGATGAAATTAAAAGCTTTTATTAAAATTTAATTGTATATGGAAATATAGTATTTTTTATTTTAAAAATTATATTTGATTTTTTAAAAATGAATAAGAACTTAAAATTCTTTTATATATGTAGTAAGTTTTATACTATATTAATATATTACAAAATGACAGTAAAAAAATTCATATAATTTTACATATTTTTATTTTTTAATTCACATTAAAATACCAAAAATAAAAGAAAATAAAAGAATTAGATTTTTTTGATAGTAAAAATTTTTTTTGACTAAAATGTAAAGCAAAAGTGAAAAACCATTATCTAAAAGATAACAAAGACTTTTAGAAAAGTAGCAAAATTAGCCTAAAATTCCTTTTGAAGAATATAAAAAATAAGTCTAGGCCATGCCAAATATGAATCCATTTAAATATATGGAAAAAATTTACAAACTACACCATAATGTAGATACTGATTTTTCAGAGTGCATAGATTTCTCAAATAAAAATTTGGATTTAGAAAAAAATAAAATAAAAAAATTAAAAATTAAAGAACATACGGTATATGAATTATAGTCACCTTAAGGAGTTTATATAATAAAAGATTGTATTTCTATTAAAGATTAACTTGATATTGCCAAAAATTGTATGAATAAATATATTCACGAACCATATAGGTATTGTTATTAATATAAAACATTCAAAATTTTATAAATTTATATAAAGTTTTAATTTTTTTATATGTCAAAATAATAATTAATACTATTGTTTTAAAAAGAACAAATTTATTTATTTATGATGAGGAAAAGTAAAATTGGAAAGAGTAAAAAGATACCTAAACAAGTGAATAGCAATAATAAAATTTATAGGAGTATTAATTTAATATATAATAAATATTAGTACTTTAACTTAATATTAAAAAAATAATTTGATATTTAAAATTTAGACAAAAAAAGTAAAGCGAGGAAAATAAAGAACAAGATAAAAGTGATACCGTTTCTATGATGTCTTAAAATACAGCTAAAGACTATAATAAAGATCATTTCGTCATAAATGATTATTAAAAATTTAATTTTGACACTAAAATTAGATGGGCTAATGTTGGGAGCTAATACGATTGGGATAATAGATAATATCCATTAGTATAAACTCCAATGCCTTAGCAAATATATGATTTACAAAATTTATGTACAGATATATTTAAAGAAAAAGTCGAAGATATTGGTAAATTAATAAATATAATTATAAAAAAACAAAACAAAAAAAAGACAATAAAAATACCAATGATGTTATAAAATCAATTTTATATTTTAATAATATATAAAAAATAGTATAACATATAAAAATTATATGTTATATTTTTATTTTTTATTTATATTTGATTAAAAGAAAAATATGAGGCACAAAGTGTGATTATAAATTTTTACCATAAAAAATCATATATGACTGGACATTTGGACGATGGAGAGCCAGAATAAAGAAAACCGATATTTTCTTTTAGTTTTGGAGAATCTTGTGTTTTTTTAATGGGTGATAAAGAAAAGGACGTTTAACCTTTACCTATAATATTAGAAGCTGGAGATTTAATGGTGATGAGTGGATATAGTAGAAATTGTTATCATGGTGTACCAAGAATTATAGAAGGATCATTTAAAAAAGAGAAATACTTAAATTATTTAAAAGAAAATCACCCTGATATATTTGAAGGTAGGGAAAAAAATAAAGATGAAAAAGATTTTGAAAATGATTATTTACATGTGATTAATTTTTTAAGTTAGAGTAGAATTAATTTTAATTTTAGATAGGTTCTTAAAAAAGATGGAGAGAAAAATGAAGAATAAAAAGAGTGAAGAAATTATTATTTAATAAAAAATTTATAATAAATCCAATATAAAGTATAAGATAAGCTATAAATTTATAATAATTTTATATTGGTTATAATAAAATTTGGTATTAAATAAATAATATTATTATTTTAAAAATAAATAATAGAAGTAGTTTTTATTTTTAATTTTATATTATAAATAGTCTTATAATTTGTCTATACATAGGTTATATCCACTTTATATTAGTTTGTCAATATATTAGAGAAATAAATTCAAATGAATTTTTTTTGTCAGGTTTAATTATATATAAAGTTTCTAATGGTCTTTAAATCTATTATTTTTTTACGACAAAAATTAATAAATTAATAAATAAAAAAAATAAAACATTATTTATAAAAAAATTCAAAATAATATGTAATAAAATCAATAATAAAATTGGTTAAATGCTCTTTGTAATATTTTTGATCAAAGCATATTAGATGAAAAAAGTAAATCTTTCTTTGATATCGAGAAAAATTTCGAGCCTCCTTAACCAGTCAAAACTATTACAGAGAAATCTTACTTGGATAAGATATTTAAAAAAATTCAAGGCTCATAAAGAATTAATATATAAAAATTGCTTTTGTTTTTTGAAGATTAAAAAAAAAGAACATTTTTCAAATATTTAAGAGATTTAGAAGTTGATATATTTTTAGCCGGAAGTGGAGCCTATTATTTTACGCTTGAAGAAAAGAGTTCAAATTGGAAGCCCGGGGATTTAGATGTATTTTTTGTATTTAAATTATTAAATTAATAAAATCTAAAAGACGACCTACAATTTAATTACGAATTTGATCATTTAAAACATGACTTCGTAAGAAATATAACTAATCATGAATTTTTTGACCAGGCAGAAAAAGTGGATGAAACAAATTATTTTTCTAATTATAAAGTTGAAACATATAAATATAAAGATTAAACTTTGAATTAATTCTTTAAAATCTAGCTTTGCTTTTTAAATTAATTCCAAATAGATTTCAAAGAGCTTTACACTCGTATTTCGTTAGAAAAAGTTGAAATTTACCACAAAAATGACTTTGTTTTAACAACAACACATTAAGATAGCATTAATTAAAAACAAAAAGAAAGAATATAAAAATATATTAATAGAGGATTCACAATCATACCTAATTAAAGTGTTAAAAATACAATTTATTCAATTTATGCTATGAAAAAGTTTTTTGAATAAAAGAATGAATTTTTTAAAAATAAATAGTAAAGAATTAAACACGAAATCGGTTTCTTTTAGTAAGTGTTTCATTAAGGAAATTATTTATAATTAATCGAAATAAATTAATTTAAAGAATTAGATGATTTATATAAAAGATACGAATAATTTATGTCCTTAGATTATGGCTATTAAAAAAATATATTGATAAAATTAAAAATATTAGAAGAAAATAATCCCGATTAAGAACCTAATAATTTAAAATAACAGATTAATATTTACATAAATTTTCTAAAAAATTGTTTAGAAAATAACAAGAAATAATAATTTATAGATTTAAGCAAATAAGTAAAATTAAAACAAAAGGATTTAGATTATTTAAGTAGTTTCTTTCCCATTATAGAGTCTTAATAAAAAAAATAATAACAATAAAATAATGATTTATAATAAAATGAAAAATAAGAAGAAGGGGACGAATAAAAAGAATAAAATAATGAGGAGTAAAAATCATAATAACATCATGATTACTGATTTTATTGATTTATTAAATTTATATGAATAAAAATTATATTTTAATTTTAATAATTATATTATTTAAAGTATAATATATAAATAGATAATATAATTCTATATTTATTAGAAAATAACAAATACGTAATATTTTTAATAAATTTTTATTTCTAAGTAAAATCAATAAGTTTTTTAAGATTATATACAGTTACTTATGTACTTTTTTAATAAATTTGTTAATAGATAGATTTTTTTTAATTTTTTTTTTAAAAGTCAACTCTATAATCAAAAAGTTTATAAAAAAGTCATTGGTGTATGAATTAAATTTCAAATTATTATAAAAGTAATATTAATTTATAATAATCTTAAATTTAAGGCTTTATATTCCTATCACTTTATAAATTATTTTTAAATGAACCAAAAACTGCTTTAAAAACATTAACCAGTTAAAAATATTTATAAAAATGAGTTTTAACATTAACATAAAATGATTTAAAATAATTATAATTAAAAAATATAAAAAATAAATTAATTTATAATATATGTACACATGAATATATTAAATTGGCTAAAATAATATGTATTAGACTATATGGGATTTTTTATAAATTAAAATAATGTAATTGTTATTTTATTTAAAATAAATATAATATTGCATAAATAATAAAACTATTTATAGATAATAAAAATATAATAAATGATTTTTTTTACCATAATTTGATAATTTGAGTTGATATTACAATGAGTTAAAAATTTGTTAATTTATACTTAACAAAATGTATCTAAAAAATTTCAAATTATAAGTTTTCACAAAATATAGTATTTTATGCTGAAATGATTTTATCTAAAAATAAATATAATTATAAATATTATAATATAAATAGAATAATTTTTTTACTTTAAAAATATATACAAATTAGAATAATGGAAATATAAACGATATGAATTTATATAATTTAAATCTAAAAATATTAAAACGCTTAAAAATATAATATTGATTTTTCATATTATGATTTATTTAAAAAAAATTTGATTATAACAACTAAGTTTAAATTAATATTTATTTAAATAAATATAAAAATGTCTGTTTAGCCTAAATTATATTATATTTGCATTGTAATTTTTATTAATTATATATGTGTAGTTAAACTTAGTTTTACAAGAAAATAGAAGTATAAAAATAATCAACTTATATACATAATAATTTAAATTGCCCTATGATTAGATAAAATTTAATAGTAAAATACATAAAATTAAAATTAAACTAATTATAACGAAATAAATATTATATATAAAGTTACTTTTTTTTTCATTCATTTTAAGAATTTAATAAAAATTTTATTAATTTTCATATTATAATCATATTCTAGTCGAATTGCTTAAATAATTAATAAAAATTATATTTATTTTATTAACATTTATTCATATTATGATTTATTGGAATTTTTAATTTTTTTATATAGTAATATATATAAGATACATAGTTTTAAATTTTGATTACCATCAATAATTAAAAAAAATAAAAAAATAAATAGTTTTAATTTAATTTCTTTAAAACATTATAGATAAGATATTAAGAAAATTCAAATAGAATAAAAAATTAAAAAATAAAACAAAATAATAAAAAAATAATAAAAAAAAGATAAAAAATAGTGATGGATGTAGAGAATACTGCTCATGCTACTTATAAGTATGAAGAACCTTTATAATAATCGTATGAAGAGGACCAATTGGAATCTGAAAAACTTACTGAAAAGAAAGATACTAAATAATAGGACAAATAATAATAAAAATAAAAATAGAATTGGAAGGAATTTTTTGGCTAATTATGTCATTTTAAACTTTAAAAAGATACTTAGAAGTAGGTGAAATAAAAAAAAAATAAATTAGATTGAAAAATGAAATATTAATTATATATATATTTATGAAGTTATTGTTTGTATCTTATAAAATTATAAAATCCAACTTTTCTTGTTTCTCTTTATATTTATATTACTTTTATACATTACTATATTAAATTATTATAGTTTTATATGTAATACATTTTAAAAATCAATATTTGACTGTTTATATAAAAAACATTGCATATAAATTTATGAAATGATTTTAAATATTAAAAAAAAAACACATCATTGTTTTTCTGTATTTACTAAAAATTTTACTTTATTTATATAAATTTTACTTATCTATATATTATATTGATTTATACATTTTTTATATAAATTTTAATATGAACCGTTAGAAAGTAATAATAAGCTGCATTATTACAAAAATTATAAAAATTAATATATTACAATTTGGAATATATAAATATTAAGCCATTCGATTTTCGGATAAGTTAATATAAATTAAACATATGCTTGAGTATTAATAGGGTATAATAGTGGAAAAAGGATTAAAAATTTAAAAAAAAATTTTTTTTTGTAAATTGTATAATTTTACATTAAAATATATTTCAAAATATTTAGTTTTCTTTTACTTTTTTTATTAATTTTTTTTAAATAGATATTTTAATTAATTCATATACTTAAGGAATGTTAATTAAACCAGCATATAATTGAAATAAAACTTATAGAAAAATCGAATAGGTTAATATCTAATAATATTAATTTACCTTAAGTTTTAAAGAAGGCAATTATTAAATAAACTGTAAAAAACAATTTATATATACTTAAAAAAAAAAAAATTCTTTTACCAAATATCGTTGATTTAAAGGCAATACTAATTATTTAATTATTTATTAATTTAAACACCGATATAAATTTTTAACAATTTATTTGACAATAGATTTAATACTATGAAACAAATATGTTAAATATATTGTTTATTTACTTTATTTATATTTTAATTTGTGTCAATTAAATTTCCCAATTTTTACTACATTAATAAAAAAATACGAAAGAAAAATAAAATAATAAAATAATAAAATATACAATAAAAAAAAAAAAATTAAAATGAACACTGAAATATTGCTAAGTAATTATTCCCCCAAAGGTTTAATAAATGAGATTTAGGATAAGAAACAAATCGATCTCGTCCTTGGATAAATAAAATAAGATTAATTTATAGATATTAAGTCACTTTTGGAACATTTTAATAAGGAAAAATAAATTATTTATGATAAACTTTAAAATTAAGTAGAAATTGAGATTTTTATGAATGGAATCGTTGCCTATTATTATTTGCTAAAAATAAAGCCTGAAAATTATAAGCCTGCTTATTTGGATATTCATATAACTATTAATGTTAAAGATAAAAATTTGCTAAATGATAACGAATTCATTAAGAAATTTTAATATTTTTATCGGTAATTTATATAATAAAATTTGTAACACAATTATTTTTAGAATTATCTCAATGAAAACAACTTAAATATTTTAACAAATAAAAAATGTCATACGGTTAAACATTTTCATAATAATAATGAATACAAGCTAAATTTATACATTGGAAGTTAAAACTTTATAAATTAAAATATAAAGGAATTTTAGGCAAGTATTTTTTTAGATAAAATACATATTTACCATGAAAAGGAATTGGAATTAACTTCTAATTAATAAAAATGCACTGATATAACTAAAAGTAATATAAGATACATTAATAAACTAAATAAATGGGGATTTAATTTTATTAATAAATAGTGGAATAAAAATACCATTTACTATATGCACGCTCTTAAGACATTATTATCTAAAGATTAACTATATGATAAATAGTAAAATAGACTAAAAAATGATATTGCTGATATATTTTAATTATTTAACATGGGTGCATTTTATTTATAAGAAAAAGCTAATACTTTTTTAAAGTTAACCAAATAAAAACAGAAAATTAACTGGTATTTATATAATTCGGTATAAAAAGATGTTCAAATTAAAGGGATATATTTGTTGGTGAGTTTAAAAAAATATGATGAGAAATCAAATTACTAATTCGCAGAAATGGTAGCCGATTCATTAGAACATATATAAAATAAAGAGTAATTATATTAAAATATAGTTTGGTGCTCTTTAATTTGTAAAGATTAATAATAATTTTCTTTCTTCATATAAAAGTTTAAATAATTTATAGAGGAGTAAAAAAATTAAAATTTAGAAATGAATGAAAAATTTGATAATTTATATGGTTACGCAATAAAACTATGTGAACTTATTGAATCAGGTTAATTTAATTAATGAATTTTTAAATTACTAGATATTAATTATATTAAAATAAATATATATAAAATATTTATTTAATTTTATATATTTCTAACTAAAAATTATAAATCAAATTATTTATTTTTATTTGTTGTTTTTTTATATAGATATATTGTTTTATAAAATAAAGGAATGAAATTTAAATTTTAATGAGATTATTTTTTACCATAAATATTTATGAATTAAGTATTTTAACTAATATTAAAGTATGATTTAAAAAGGAAATTTTTGTAGGTATTTAAATTATTAGCTTTTAATTAAATTTTTAGTTACCTTATAAATTAAAAGAAATATAATAATTATAGTAAATAAAAAATAAAAACAAAGGAGTCAAATGAAATCCTTTTTCAATATGGCCAAGAACTTCCAAAAATGTTCTGGAGCTTTTAACAAATAATAGTCATATTCAAATTTTGGAAAATAATTTACATAAAAGAACTTATACACCTTCTCTAAACAAGAAATTTCTGTTATTAAATAAATGTAAACAAATAGATAAACATATTAAGATTAACATTTTTTAAAATAATTCAATAAAAATTAAATTTAGTTTTGTAAAAAATGCTATCTTATTCTTAAATTCTATATTTTTATTTTTTTTATGGTATGACTCAAATCAAAATTTGAATCATACTATTTTTTTTTATAAAGAATAAAAAATTGAAGACGTATTAATTATTTTACAAATATTAAATAGGGTAGCTGATTCCTAAAATGGAGCTGCTAGAGTTTTGACCTCTTATCACGGTCTTAGAATATATGATTTATTAGACTTATAATGTGTTGCTGCTGATTTAGAAGATGTCAATGGTAAATTATAAAAATTAAATTTAAAATTATAATTATTAAAGGTTTGTAGAAAATAAATAAATGAATTTAATAATATAATGTGTTTATTAAAAAACCAATATAATAACTTTACAAAAAAATTATAATTTTTTGTTGGTTTTTTTGAATTCAAATTAAAATGGGAGATATAATTTAAACATCCTTAAAATTAAATTTTATATATATAAACAAAAATATTAATTCAATTTATCTTATTTTCTCAAACCATACATTATTTTTTTCTCATTTTTACCTAGAAGCTGAAGAAGATAATGTGTAAGCTAATAATTTATATTTTAATATATATTTCGATATAAATTTTAATTATTTGTTTTTAATTTAATATTTTTTTAATTTATTAAAATGCTATGAAAAAATTATTTAAAAATTATATGCAAAATCATAAATATAGATCATTAACAACTTGATTTAATATCCAGATGCAAAAGAAACCCAAAATCAGGTCAGCCGTAAGTTGATATGAATTGAAACGAATTTCATTACTTTACTTTAGGATGATCATGATAAATTAATTAATTGAATAATTTAATAATAAATAATGGTTTACGCACTTTGATAGTCAATAATTCAAAAAATTATGTAAAATTTTTTATATAGTAAATTTAGACATCCTTATTATTATTTATTAAATAAATAAGATTATAGAAGAAGATAAATTAAAACAGGAGCTTAAATGGATAAAACCTTAAAAGAAAGAAATGATTTTTTTGAATCTATATATATATAAAAATTTAAATTAATTAAAAATATACTATAGTATAAATTTATCAAATTGTGTGAACTTAATATATTTATTATAACGTATTCTAAAATGTATCCTTAAAATGTCGAATAAAAATTAAAATTATATTTTATTAAAAATTATATGTTTGATAATATGATAATTTGTTAATTTGTATAGGTAATTTAAAATAAACATCAAAAGTAAATATTATAAAATTTAAAAGCTCTATAATTTTATAAAATATTAATAAAAAAGTTGAAAATTAAAAATCTAATTTGAGTTTGTTTTAATGCATGCTAGAGTAGATAAATTAATATATATATACATAATTATAATTAATTTTTATTTAATATATGTTAATTGGGTAGTTTTAAAATATTTAAATTTATTATATATTTATAGTATTAATTCTAAAATTATTTTAAATTTAAAAATATATATATTAAAGATTTCATTTATTTAATAATTTTTATTTTTTAGAAATAGAGAATATTTTGAACTAAATTAGAAGGCGATGTTCACTGTAAACGTAGTTAAACTTTCTTTTGATTAACTAATTAGTGCCTTATTAGTTATAGAAAATTTAAATTATGCAATATTTTATTTAAGAATAAAATAAAAATATATCACATATCTGTTTAAAAAACTGTTAACATAAAAAATTAGTATCTAATTTAGATTACAAACTATTAAATCTATTTCTTCAAAATAAGATAAATAAAAATAACTATATATTTTGAATTATTAATAATATTTTATTTTTTTATATTTTCATTTGTAGGGAAGATTTACATATGATTATTTAAAAACAAATTTAATTTCAAATTGTTTAAAAACTGAGGGTATTATTTGACTATTAGAAGTCTCTCTCATTATTTTTAATTTTTTGCTGGTTTAAAAAACTAATTAAATCGGTTTTTAAATTATCATATAGTTTTTATTTTATTTTTTATTTTTGTGTAATTTTTTATAATTTTTAATATATTTTATTTGAATTAATTTAAAATTTTAATTGTAATCGCTTTAAAATTATATTTATTTATTATTTGAATTTAATTTTTCAAATTAATTATATAAACATTAATATATATCAAAATGCTTTAGCATATAAAAATCAAATTAAATATAAATAAATAAAATAATTATATATGATACGAAAATTTATTATTAATCACAAAGAGAAAATCTCAGAGTAACCATCATCTTTATTTTCCTAATCCTAATTTAAGGTAATTTGTTAATTTTCTATGTCCTCTTATGTCCAATTTTTTATAGATAATAGTGCTATTTCATGCTAAAAATATATATTATTATCTATAAAAACTTTTTAGTTTTGAGTATTTAAAATTTCTTCTACTTCTAATCCATATATATATGCATTTGTAAATATCATATCTATTTATCCTCTTTCTTAATATGTCGCTATGACATTTATATTGCTACACTTATCGACAATTTTTTTTATTATATAAAATAAATCTTCAAAATCTAAAATAAATATTAAATTTTATTAATATTTTATATATTATAACAAATTTTATTACATAATTCTTCATAAAAACAATCACTTAAAATAACTGTATCTATTCTATTTTATTAGCATACTTTTGTTAATAATTCAGCTACTTCCTCATTATTTTCCCATTATCCATTAAATATATGATAATCTTGAGGTTTTATCTTAAATAATAAGCATATCATATTATATATAAAATAAAAATAATTAAAAACATAAAATTAATTTTTAAATTTTTGAATTACATTGTTTATTGTTAAATTTTCTAAAATAATTTTTTTCATATTCACATCTTCTTACTCGAAAAGGAAAATTTAGGAAGCCCCTAATTTTTTGAGACACTAAAATTATACAAGATTTATAATAATCAACTAAATTAACCCATCATTTATACAAAACTTTAAATAATATAATAATTTACTATATCTAAAAAGGCAGTTCCACAACCAATATCTAATATATTTTTATTATAAACATATTATTTGTTATATTATTAAGAAAGGTAAAATAATTATATTAAAAAAAAAGTAGAGGGCCACACTTTTATTTCCTAATCTTATTTAAAAACCTCATAGTAAACTAGTTATTGGTTGTTTAATTTATAAGTATTAATTTTAACATCTTTAAGAAAATTAATTGTATGTTTTTTTATTTCCTATTAAATATCCTTTTTAGCTGGTTTATTTTTTATAATTTAATCATTTTATACATTTATTTAAATATTGATTTTTTATTCCTCTATTTCTTATTCCTCTAACATTTAAATAAGTTTTTAATTTTTATTTAATCTTATAAATAGCAACTAGAATAAACATAAATTATTTTTATAAAATTATTCAAATATATTAAAAAATCAAATATAACTATAATAGTATTTAAAAACTTGGGCTTATAAATATTTTTAATTGTTATAATAACTTATAAAATATTAAGTTAACTTTTGAGACTAAATATATAATATAAAATATAAAATATAAGTATTTTTTTAAAAAGTTAATTTTAAATGATTTAAAATTTTTAATAGAATATACTATATAATTTAAACTTATATTTTTATTACTATAATTTTATTTATTTGCTCATTATAATTTTTTGTCATTAATAATTTTACTATTGAATTTTTCTTAATTTTTATTAGATGATTTTCTTGAATTTTTATCTTTTTCTATTATGGAAATACCCAAAACTATGCAGAATATTCCAATTATCCATTTCATACTAACATACTCAGAAAATAAATAGTAACCCATTACAGCATTTACCACATTATTAAATAAAAACGAAATCATTGTAGTTAAAGTTGCACCATTATATTATAAACTATTAAACATGAATTTCATCATGTATTTGTTAAAGTTTAGCATTAGAATAAAAAATATTATCCTTATTATTAAATATACGTAATAATTTTAAACTTCAATTATTTAATCATCTTAAAAAGCTATTTTACCAGCTTAACCAGCCAAGGAACCCATTATTCCTTATAGTATAGGAGAACTCAATTAAAATAATTTGTCTAACATTTACTATATTTTTTATGTTTATTTTTTATATTTGTTTTATTGTAATTATCTTTTAAAAAAACAATAAATTTCTTATAAAAATAGGAAAAATATAAATTATTACTAGAGCTAATGCTAGTTTAATTATAATATAAAATAACTAAGCTAATAAATAAAATCTTAAAATTATTTATACAATATTTCTTTATTTATATTTATAATCATATGGACATTTAAATAAGTATTTTATTAAATACTTAAATAATAATAAATTAGTAAATAAGTGATAATTAGTTTATTATTCATTATTCAGGTAAAAGAAAATTAGATATCTCAATTTATTTTTCTTTTCTAAACATTTATAATCTTTTACTTATTCCAATGACGGAATATTTTAAGTTTTCTTTTTTATTTAAATATATGACGTCAATATTTTTGTATTTTATATAGGTATTCGGATCTTTTTACTACAATTAATTTTAATTTGTTTATTATTCTCTATTTTATTTCAATTATAGATCATTTTATTATATATTTTATTGTTAATACAAATAATGGTTATTAGTATTCGAAATAATGTCTTAAGTTATTAATTTATTATTAGAGGTTTGTTGACTTAATAGGTTTTATTAGTCAAAAACATTACTATTCTTTAAATTTTATATAATTTATTTTATTTTATGATGCTAAGCATTGAAAATAAATCCATATAATTATTTGACCATAGAATTTTCATTTTATTAGCCATAGCTATTAACTAATTAGTAATCTATCTATAAATTTATATTATTTTAATTGTCTTATTGTTTTAATTTATAATGCTATTATTATTTTCTTTTTAAACATATTAAACTGTGTAGAAAAGTATTTTTATTTTATTTTTCTAAAATATGAAATTTTTCCTTATCAAGGCTAAACTAATCCCCAAGAATTTTTTTTAAAGTTTATTTAGATAGTGGTGCTTTATAATAAGAGTATATACTTATTTTCTTATTATAATTTTTAATATTGACTACATATTTTGTAAGGAAAAATGAATTGATTATAATATCTTTTATTTCTTCAATTTCAAATGCACTTAAATAAAATATTAAAATTAACATATTATTTTACTAAACTTTAATCTTATTATTTAACTCAAAAATATAGTAAAATTTATTAAATTAATTAAAATTTTTACCTTATTTTAATCACACTTGAAAACCAAAGCATAGTTAAAATCTGAGTTAAAAATAGTATAGTCTTATTATAATACCCAAAAATGAAAAAGTATGCAAGAAATAAACTGCCTATCGTACAAATATGCAATACAGTTTTATCAAAGTTTAGTAGGAAATGAAGTGATTTTTTTTTCATTAAATTTAAGTTGAACATATGCCATATCAAACTTAAAGTAAAGTAAATTTTTAATAAATATATATAATCATAATCTAGCAAAATTATCAAAATGATAAAAAGCATAGAATTTACAGTATGTCCTAAAAAATGAATAAAATAATAACTTTATTTATCTCTTTCGTATAAATGCCTTTATTTCAAGGGAGCATTAATTGTGAATTTTGTCATTTTAAATATAATTAATTAGATATTTAAATTTTCAGTTAATTTTTATTTTTCTAAAGTTTAATAATTTTTTTATTATTATTTTATTTGTAATTTAAAAATAAAATATTTTATATCGTCAGAAATAAAATACTATATTAGAAAATTGACTACACAGTAAAAAATATATTTGTTATAGTTAAATTTAATTTTTTTATATTTTAAAATAATAGTTTTCTTTTTTAATATATTAATTAAGATGAAAATAAAATCATTGTTTATATTTATTTTAGGATTATACAAGATAATTTAAAAGTGTCATATTTTTCTTATATTTTTAACATATACAGATAGAAAATAATCTTATAGTAAGTATTAGCAAAAATGTATTGTAAATATCTAATTTTATTAAATATAATTTAAAAATGAAAAATAAAAAAACTAATGATTATTAATGTATATTTATATAGGTATAGTTAAATTAAAATTAAAATTAATTTTTAATTCAGGTTATTATTTTAATAATTTATAAATTTGAGGAAGAATTAAGTGTGGAAATATTTCAAATTTGTTTAATAGATTAATAAATAGAATATATTTTAAATTTTCTAGAATAAATTTTTTATTAAATATAATTTAAGAGTATATAATTTCTCTGCTTTGTAGTTTTAATAAATAATAAATAAAGTTATCAAAAAAATAAATAAACATGAAAAATCAATTACTTTTAATTACTCTCTTGGCATTAAGCACGGTATATTTGTACTCCTAAAACGGAAATAATTATTCTGAAGTTAACGAATTCTAATCAATTTATGATCAATGGAAATTAGTAATAAATTTTGTTTCTTTTTATTTAAAATATATATACTTTTTAAAATTTTATAATATTTAATTAATAAATATTTTATTTTTATAGTAATACGGAATCAACTTTGAAAAATCTCAAGATTTTTACAGATTAATCCAATTCATTGAAAATTACAAAAAAATCTAAGAATTTAATGCTTAAAATGATGGATTAAAATTGAAAATTAACTAATTTGGAGCTTTAAGCAATGAAGAATATGTTTAAATGTATTTAAACAACAATAGATAATAAGTAAAATCTAATAGAATTACAAAAAGTAAAAAAATAATTTAATTCATAGAAATAATTTGATAATTTACACGCACTATAAATTATAAAATAATGTATTTATATCATATTATAATATTACTAATACTATATTAATTAATGTATATATTTTAATTAATAAATGGTGAATTAATTAATGTTTATATTTTTAGAAACTACTTCTATTAAGGCTGATTTACCCAATGAAGTAGATTGGAACAAAAAAGGTGCTGTTTTACCTACTAGAAATTAAGGAAGTTGTGGGTCTTGTTGGGCTTTTTCTACTGTTGGAGGATTGTAAAGTCTTATGTATATTGTTAAAGGTTAAAATGAATATTTGTCAGTATAATAGGTAACTTCTTGTGTTCCTGCCGAATATTTGGATAATAAAGTTGAAGGATGTGGAGTAATTAAAAAATATATTTAAAAAATAAAATAAAAAATGATTAAGTTTATATAAATTTTTTTTAATTTTTTAAAATAAATTAACTTGTAAAATAGGGAGGATTACCTTTATATGCTTATCAATATACTGCTTAATATGGTATCGAATCTGAAGAAAATTATCCTTACTCTAATTTTAGTAAATAATTTAAAAAACATTGAATAAGTATAAATTAAAATTTAGTATTTATAATTATTTAATTTATATATAAATTAAAATATTTATTCTAATTAGATGGAGGAGTTGCAGACAAATGTAAATACGAAAAATCCAAAGTTGTTTTCCAAAATTAAGGAATTGGAGAAGTCGCATAAAAAGATGTTGAAGGTATGAAATAAAATTTAGTAAACTAGCCTTTGTCTATTGGAATTGATGCTTCTAGTATTGCTTTCTAATTTTACTCAAGTGGAGTTATTGCTGCTAAAAATTGCGGAACTTCAATTAATCACTCTATTTTATTAACTGGGTACAAAACCGATGCCCACATTCCTTACTGGATAGTTTAGAACAGTTGGGGATAAAGTTGGTAAATAAGAGAAAAATTTTTAAATATTAATTTTATATTTATATCTATATGTAATTATATATTTATATTAATTTAATATTTATGTATATACATATTTATTTTTCTTTATTTTTTTATATATATATATTTATCTTTCTTTATTTTTTTAGGGGTATGAATGGATTTGGGTATATGGAAATGACTGAAGGTGAAGGTACTTGTGCCATAAATATGGAAGTTAATTTCCCTACTTCAGTTGATTAATGATAAATTATAAACTTATTTATTTATTATTATTAACTTAATAAATAATTAAAAGTATTTTTTATAATTATCTTTGCGATTTTATATAAAATTTAGAAACAAAAATTTAGATTTAAAAATGATTTTTTTTTTTTTATTATATATAATATTATAAACAATGAAATATACATAATATTTACTGAGTATACGATAAATTAACAATAATAACGAAAATATTAATTTATATTATGAATTTTTAATACTTTACATAAATTTAAATCATCTAAATGAAAATTCAGATTAATGACTTTTTTAAGTTTAACTTGATTTTTATCCACTAAATTGAGAGTGTATAACAACTGATGCAACTTATGAAGAATTATCATTACTATATAATTATTGACTTTAAAGTAAAGATCCATACAAATCTTTCATTATTTGATTATTTTTTATATAATTTTAAATATTTTATTCTTTATTTTATTCTAAAAAAAGTTTTAAATTCAATGTCCACAATCTTTATTTGATAACATGAACAAAAAATTTATTTATAATTTCTCTTTTATTTTCTGCGTCTTTATCCTACGAATCATCTTATTGATCTATATTACCTTGATTTAAATTGTTTTTTATAAGTATTTTATTGTATTATTCATTATAATCCAAGCTTTAATTCTAATACAATTCTTGCATCTTAAATTTTTTTAATTTAAAATCAAAAATAAAAGAAAATAATTATTTTATTTTACATATTCACTTAGAGATAAAAAATCTGAGTAAGTTCTTTTGACTTAATAATTGTATTTTAACTAGGGATTAGTAAATTATATTGTATAAATATATTTTTCGCTTTCTTCACAAAGAAGATTTTTTTCAAATTTATCTGCGTAAATATAAGTATATGATATTTAAGTACTCATTTCTTTATATGAATACGAACTCAAAGAATTACTTATAATACTTTGATCTAATAGAGATTATTACATGTCAAAGCTATAACCGTTATTTATTCTAAATTAAATAAATTTTACTATAAGTTTAAAAAAACAATTTATAATTTAAAATTTCTGCATTAAAATAATTTACTTTTATGAACATCTATTTCCATTATTAGATAATATTGATTTTTTAATTTCATTAGTGGGTCCACCTCCTCCAAAACTATAGTTAAATTCTGATTATCTTTAAGTTAATTTCCTGAAATCATTTTATCCAAATGACATTAATAAATGTTACCTTTTAAATATTTTTAATATAAAAAATTATTTCATCATTAATGCTTAAATGAAATATTTTTTACCCATAAACTTTTGTTTCCGAAGATAAAAATTAACGGAAACTGGTATTAAAAACATTACTTTAAATTAGTTTTTATAGATTATGATTAAGCAAATTTCTGTATAATTCCATTTTTTCTATATTACTGTCACTGTTATAATTTAATTAAAATAATCACACTAATTTAAAATAAAAGAAACAAAATTTATAATATTTACCATTTGATTTTAGACATGGCCTAATAAGCTTTATTAAAAGACTTATCATTTTTAACTAATTATTTAAATAAAATTCTAAACTCTTTAGGACTTCTTTTAGTAAACTCAATAACCTCTTCCGTTTCGCTCTCAATTATAAAATAAATTTCATTTCTATCCGGCACAATATCCCACCCAACCACACAAACCTGTTCAGGAATCAAAAAATCGCAAAAATTCTACTCATCATCTTCCAAAAAACTTTCCGACTAACTCTAACTCAAAAGTTACTGGCTCTAATTTAACACGTTAAACTGGGCGCTTTCTGCCGTGCTCGACCTCAGCTAAGGGTGTTCTGGGACTGTCATTAAGTTATTTTGCCCTTGTGAGAGGGTTTACTGGCCGCTTTTTCCCGGTTACTGGACCTGGTTTCTTAGAGTGGGCGACTTGTTGTTGACGGGGGTTTGTTCGCTTAAAATTTGGTTTATTTCTTCTTCGGTGAATTCTACCTTTTGGTTGTCGTTTAGGAGCCAGTAGGGAACGAATCTTTGGTAGTTTCTTTTGTCGGTGGGGGCT
>LDAU01000258.1:0-33155 GCA_001447515.1 Pseudocohnilembus persalinus
ATATTTGAAAAATAAAATTAAAATTCTTTTGAATTGTAGCAAAGTAAAACATTACCTAATAAAATAATTATTTTTTTATATTTTTTAAATAATAGATTATTAAATAATAATTCTTTTTGTTTCTAAAGTAAATATTAGTTTTTAATTCCACTATTAATTTAATATATTTACTTAAAAAATTTTCAAATAGATATATACCAAATTATTTACATTTTTTTAGATATCCTAAATTTATAAATTTATAATTTTAAATTTTATTTTACTATTATAGTAGAGCCAATAAAATTTTAAACAGGAATATGAATAAATTTTATTTCAAATAAAATATTATTTTTACATTGAATAATTGAATTTTATTTATATTATTTAATGTGGGTTTTATTTAATTAAAATAAAATTTTTTTTTAGTAAATAATAAAATTAAAAAATTAAAAGAAAATAAAAAAATTAAAAATAAATTAAAGTAATCTTTAATATAATAAGAAATGTATTCAAATAATTTTGGGAGTTCTAGCTAATACAGAGCAGATTAAAGACCCTCATCAACTAGCGGAAGAAATCCAAGTTAGATTTATTAAAGTAGGAATTTTGGTGGGTCTGATTCAGATATGTGGAAAGAAAAATACCTTGACTTAACTTCTGAAAATAATACTTTATTGAAAAAGTATGAATTCTAGCTTTAGTAAAATTAGGAAAAGGATAATAAAAGTAAATTTTTTATACTTTTTATTTAAATTAAGAAAATTATTTTTACTATTTTTAAAAGTTGAAATGGTTCTTTAACATAATGCCTAACTTTTGAGTGAAAATAGTGCGAATTAAAAATAATATTAATAAAAAAAATCTGAAGTTGATGTAATTTATAAACTAAAATGTTTATAATTTTATACTGTTTTATGAAAATTATGTTTATTAAATGAAAAATTTAATTTATCATTTATTAGATTTGGAAAGCTAAATATGAAAACCAGATTAGTGAATCTTTGAATTAGAAGGCCTAATATGAAATAGATATTAAGAAACTCACAGAGTAGAATAAAAGCCTTTTATAAGAAATTCAAGCGTAAATTTTAATTTTAAATACTAATTTTTGATATTTTAATTCTATGAATTCAATTATTTAAGTAGACTAAAGAGATTTTAACAATATTAAAATTAAATTTATTTTTATATTAGTATTTAAAGATCAAGAATTGAGCACCAAGAAGGTTTAGAAACTTCAACACATAAAATATTAAAAGAATTAAAATAAAAACATTGTGAAGAAGTTGCTTTACTAGAAGAACAAGCTAGAAAGCAAAGAGAGTTAATTGAAGAAAGAGATAAGTAAATTTAATATTTGTAAAGAAAATCTGAGTAAATTTAACAGGTAAATTTCAAATTAGTTAAATTTTGTATTTGATTTTTTTGTTTTAATGAATATTAATAAATTTTAGGAAACCAAACTTGACTTAATTAAATCTTTAGAAGAGAAAGAATAATAAAATTGTAGAATGTCTGAGTAAGAAGTTTTGTATTAAGAAAAAATAAGAGAGCTTGAAAATAAATTATAAAAATATAATGAAAATACCTTGAACAATTTAAGAAAATAATATGAAGAGGAAAAAGATGCCTTGAAATAGGAGAATTATAGAATAAGAGACATTTTAGACTTAAAAAATTAGGAAATTTAAAATTTAATTAACAAAAATTAAGATTAACAGACTAATTTCCAAGAAGATGAAATGAATTTGAGATAAGAAATAGAACAAATAAAACAAGCTATGATTGAAAATAATAATAATAAAGATAAAGAATTAGAAGAAAAACTTTAATAAGCCGAAACTGATTATGATAATGAGATACAAGGGTTAAGATTCCATCACGAAAATGCCGTAAATAAAATTTATGATTAGCACACGCTAATTTTTAATATTTTGTCTAATTTTATAAATTTTTATAATAACATTACTCAGATTGCTTCTTTATAAAATGAAGTTGATAACTTAAATGCTATCATATTCACCAAGAGCGAGGAAATTTAAACTTAAATAGGGGAAAAATTAAAATAAAGATAAAATTATACTGATGAAATAGACAGACTTAATAAATAAATAGACGAGCTAAATAACTAGGTTTAAGATATGGAGCTTGAAAAATAAGAGTAAGAGTTTAAATTTTTTCTTTATACTAAAAATTATTCAATAATTTTAATTTAGGAGAAAAATATAACATTAAGAGTAATTAGAACAGTTATCCAGAGATTATTCTAAATCTATTTCTGAAAAAAATAAAAATATTTCTGATTTAGAAGAGGCTTTAGTAAGAAATAAAGATTTAGTTTAGGTTAAAGAGTAAGAAATTTACGATACCCAATAGAAAAGTTTAAGACAAACCTAAATATAGGAATAAGAAGCTGAAGATTTAAGAAAAACTATAACTGAAACTGAAAATAAATACGAAGATTAGTTAAGCGAGAAAAACCGAATCATACTGGAAAAATCTTAAAGTTCCCTTTAATAAGAAAGAGATTATTAGGTATAACTATAGAAATAAGAGGAAATTATTGATGAATTAAAATAAGACCTTTAGGAATCTAGAGGTAAAATATAAATACTAATTATATTATTTAAAATTATTAGATTAAATTTATTCGTTTATGAGTGAAAATATATAATTGTATTTATAGATGAATCTTCGAAAAGACAGCAAATAATAAACGATTTGAATTTAAAAAATGATAAAAATACAGAAAATATCAGAGAGTTGGCTAATTAATTATAGAAAATTTAGCAAGAACTGTTACATTAAGAATAGAAGCATGAAAATGAAGTGACTGATTTAAAACATACTTTAAAAACTGACCATAGTAACTAAGTTAATACTTTATAAAGTGAGTACTATGCTGAGAGAGGCTAGATGCAGAACTAAATAAAATCACTGGGAAGTTAAATAGATTTACTGTAAAATCAAATAAGATTATTAGAGGAAAAAAATAATGAAATGTAAATTATAATTGATGAACTTGAAGTCAATACTGATAAGTTATAAGAATATGAATAAAAAATAAATTTGTTGTCGTAAGACCTAGTAACTACTAAAAATTTGTATGGAAATATAGTCAAAACTAAGGCCAGATATGGATCTCCTAATAAAAATCAACACATTTATTGATTTATTTAATATATTCCTCTAAAAATTTATTTCAAAAGTTTTTCCTGTTTATATATTTTATAAAAAGTGTATCAAAATTATTATATAATAATTTTTATGTCTATAATTTTATATTATAAGTTTATTATTTTAACTTCAAAATAAAATGAGAAAAAATTTACTTTACTTGTTATTTAAATATTATAATATGGGTTACATTAATTACTTTAGTGAGAAAATAAAATTTATTTTAGTAAATTAAAAATAATTTGTGGTATTAAATATAAATTCAAACATTTAATTGATTTTGATGCTCTTTATTGATTTATAAATAGAATAAGTAATTATGAATTCAACTTGATTTTATTAAAAGAAATAAATAAATAATTAACAAATAAACAAAATAAAAATAAACTTAACATTATAAATAAATGAAATAAAGTAATAAATTATTGAAGAGATTTTTAATAGGTTCAGTCATAGGTGCACCTGCTATAACAATTTACAGAGATTAGGATTTAAGAGATAATTTATTTTTGTATTAAGATGCAATTAAAAGACAGTCAATAGTTGCATATGCAGGTTTAAAAATGGGGTTAATATATAAATTTGTAAACATAATTAAATTTAAAATTTAGGTTTTTAAGTTATAAAAATAAGTTTTCAAATACTGCTAGCAATTTTTTAATTTTTAAAATAAAATTTTTTGAGGGGTCTGGAAGTATGGAAGAAAAACATGAAAGAGCCTCGGTTATTTTAAGAGATGCTTTTATGAAAAATGGAGGTTTTTTTATTAAAACAGGTTAGTTAATTGCTTCTGTAATAATGAAATACTAAATAAATGTTAATTTGAATATTATATGTCTAAATAATTATATTAATTATACTTATATTTATTAGTTGGACGTTATTGTTCCTGCTATTTACAGAAAAAATTTCGAAATGATGTGTCATGATTGTAAGGAATCTAGTTATGAAGATGTAAAGTACACCATAGAACACTAGTTGAAAATGCCAATAGAGAAAATTTTTTCTTAATTTGAATAAAAGCCTGTAAAGTCTGCTTCTATTGGTTAAGTTCACAAAGCAATTTTGAAAGAAAATAATTAACCAGTTGCAGTTAAAGTTATGCACAAGTGGTTACTGGAATAGTCTCCTGGTGATGTGAAATTGATTAAAAAATTTATTGATATAGGGGAGTATTTCTTTCCAGAATTCTAGGTATTCCAATATTTATAATTATTTAATTTGTAAATTTTAAAAATGATAAAAGAAACAAAAATTATAATAATTTTAAGCTTATTTTTAAATAAATTATTAGTTTTAATGGTTTGGAGAAGAAGTAGAAAAAAATTTGTATTAAGAGCTGGATTTTTAAAGAGAAGTTTAAAATGGCGAGAAAGCAAGATAAAATTTAAAGGGGGTAAAAGGCATTACAATTCCTAAAAATTTTACTTAATATTGTTCTCGTTCTATTATTGTTATGGAATGGCTTAATGGAATACCTATAATGGATATCTAACAATTGAAAAGTAGTGGCTTAGATTTAAAAAAAATTTCTACCGAAATTTCTACTGCTTTTAATAAAATGATTCATATTGGTAAATTTACACCAATATATTTATATTTAAATTTTGGCAATTAATTATTTAAAATATCTTTAAAGATTAATAAATACTTACTAAAATTTGTTATTTAATATTTAAATTTTTAACTAGACGGATTTTGCCACGCTGACCCACATTAGGGGAATTTTTTGGTTAGATTTAATGAAAAAAATGAAACTGAAGTTATTATTTTGGATCACGGTCTTTACGTCACTTTAAGCGAAAAGACAAAAGTAGATTATAGTAGACTATGGTAGGGGATACTAACCTAGGACCCTATCCTTATGAAAAAAGCTGGTAACAAAAGTTATATATATATATTATATAATAAAATAAAGAATATATAAAAAAAATGGAAAAATTAATGAAATAATATCATTTCAAAGCCACTGACTTGGGAGTATAAGAAGATTAATTTTAGTTATTAGTTTCAATGGTAACTAGTAGAAAATATAGTGATGTTATAGATAAAGAGTTAGATATGAAAAAAAGGTTAGACAGTCCCAGTGATGTTGAACATAGATAAGAATTATCCAAATTTGGAGTTCTATATAGTTAGTAGATTTGTGATATTTTGAATAAATTAAATAGGTAATTGTTTATTTTATTTAATTATAATTGTTAATTTTTTTTTATTTTCTCTAAATTAACATTTTTATTTAGAGAAATGCTACTTTTATTTAAAACTAAGGAGTTTTTAAGAACCATAGATAATAAATTGGGATTGCCAATTAACAGTTTCTAAATTACAGTAATTTTGACATACATTTAATTTTTATAAAACTGATATTTAATTTAAAAAATATATTAATTAGCTAGAATACTGTTATAAAGCATTGGATTAATATGATATAAGGTAAAATAATCAAAAGAAAGGGTTTAGTAAAATTATGTAGTTCGTTTGGAGAGAATATTAATATTTTAAGCTAAATTTACTTAAATTATTGGTTTTTATGGGCCTTGTTAAACTAAATTGATGGCTACGATTTGATTTAAATAAAAATTTGTATAAAAAAATAAGTATTGTATTTCATTTATATTAATTTAATTTGAATATTTAAATTATGTATAAAATAATAAATATTTGTATATAAAAATTATTAATATTATAATTTTTATTAGTATAATGTAGTATTGACAAAATAAATTATTATTTAAATTAAATTAAAATAGAAACTTTAAAAATTAAAATCACAAAAGCATTTAAATTTACTATCCATTTTTTTACTTTGAATGTCCATTTGTTTAATTTATTAAAATTTTTGATTCAGCATTTAAAAAATTATTTGTTTTTAATTTTTAAGATGCTATTTTGCTGTTTTAAAATCTGGAAATATGCTGATTTTAATACAATTTTGGCAATAAATTTGTTTTATTTTAATTATCTTTTTGTTTCTTTAGACTCTCATTAACAAATTCTTAAACCAATTCCTCAAATATTTAATCCGAAAGTTCAAATAAAATAATAGCTTTTTCTTTATCATAAACAAGCCAATCATTTTCGTTTTCTATAATCTAATTTTAATTATTGTTTATATGAAAGAAAAAAATTAATGTAATAACTAGTTAGACATATTTAAAGTAAATAATAAAAATATTAAAAATTGAAAATTTTACTTCATTTTCGAGCATACATGAAAGTCTTTCTTCTTTTATTTATTCCAAGTAGTCTTCGTCTATTTCCAGTTATTCTCCATTCTTATTTATAAAAAAAAATGTAAATAAATTTTTAAATTAATTTAATATTCAATTATAAAAATACAATGAAAAGTTGAAATTATATATAATTGTAGTAAATTACTGGAGATTCTATTTTTTCTGGAATAAAGCCGCATAAAAAAGAGGCCCATTTTAAAACTCTTGCAATAGAAAGGCCTAGTACCTTTTCGATATTTTCCTGATCAACTTTTTTATACAATCTAACTTAACTTGTTTCCCAAAAACTTTTTTAAATTATTATTAATAAATTTGTTTTAAATATTAGTTTAGTTTAGTTAATTTTATATTTACTTTGGTTTTCCTAAAATTCCGTAAGGTCTCATAAAGTTTAGAGACTAATTAAATGAATTAAAAATCATGTTTAATTAAATTAGTTCTAATTCGCCTAAACCTTCCGGAAGGTCATCTTTGCATAAAACATTCTGCATTTTATTTTAATTTAATTTAATTTTATAAAAATCTTAAAATTTTAAAATTTCAAGATAATATATTTAAAAAATGAAATTATATTACCTAGAAATAATCCATGAATTTAGAGAATATTTCCTTTCCAATAACATTATTTTATTCAAGTTAATAGGATGGTTTGAACCTGTGTTTAAATTGCTTTAATTAATTTTGGCTGTGAAGTAAATCTACTTCGTTTATTGATTCTAGAAATTCTTGACTAAAATTATCTATATAGAATAATTAATTTAAGATTAAAAATAAAACCTATGAAATTTTAGTAATTTTTATAAAATTAAAAGAAAATAAAAATATTTTTATTAACCCTTGACAAATTCAGAAAATGCAACAAGAAAATCTTTTATGAAATTAAGAGTTTAGCATTCCAGTCCACTTAACATAAGGTTTTAATTAAAATTCTCTTATTCCTCAAAGTTTGTTATTTATTTTAAAACATTTTATACTCCGGAAAATTTTTTTATTTCTTTTTTTTTGGTAAAATAAGTAAATATTTTTTTTAAAAAATAATTTATTAAATATAGTATTAATTATTTATTACCTTGCACTGTCTCTTCTACAATTTTTTCGAAAACCATACTTATTAAATTATTAAAATCATGCTCTGTGAATTCATTTTTATTTTTTTCAAGCCAAACTTTGAAATAATTTAATTTAATTTAATTAAATAGAAAATAAAGATATAAAAGACTTTTATAGTAAAATTGAAGTTTATTTTTTACTTTAAATCTGGTCGTTTATAGTTTGCTGTTAATTTTGTTTATGCATAAGTTTTTATTACTAAATGTAATCTAAAATACTTTTATCGATTACATCCTTTTCCATGCTGCTATTTAATTATAAAGAACTTTTGGAAGTTTCGTAGTAATTATTTTAAATCAAAATTTAAAGAGATTCACTACTTTATTTTAATGGATTTTTTGTGTTTCTATAAGAAGCTGGAAAAAGAGGAAAAGATTAATTTAATAAAAAGATTATTTAATTATAAAAGAGATTTGTAAAATTTTAAATAAAAATCTAATTTATTACCGCTGTTTTTTTTTGTTACTAAATTGAGCATGATTTCGTCTTTTTCACTTTATTCGGTTTCCAGTGTGGTGTAACTGAACAGTTTTTTTAAACTGCCATCTAAATTGAAATCATGTAAATTTTTTTCCAGATTTTTTATTAGTTCTTCTTCTTTTCTTAGTTTCAGTTCTCTTTGGGAAATTCGTTGTAATCTGGTAAATAATTAATTTAAATTAAGTAATAAATAATGAAATGTTATCAAATAATTTTTATAAAGTTACTTTTTCTGGATTAAGTTTCTGTCTTTTATAATGCTAAGTTTTTACTTTTCGTTCCAACTCTCCAACTTTTGTAGAAATTTTTGTTTTGTTTCTTAAGGAAGCTGTTGGTTTGAACTAAGATTATTTATAAGATTCTTATGTTGATTATACCTTTTTTCTATAAGTTCTTCATATTATTTAAGATTATTTTCAAATTCTATTGTTTTTTTATCAAAAATATTGGGATTTGTCTTTAATTCTTATACATTTAGCTCTATTTTTTACTGTTCAATTTTGTTTAAATCATTCCTTTTTACAGGAATTTATTCTTTTTCCTTTTCCTCTTTTACTTTTTTTTTCTATTAATTTTTATTTTTGGTATCTGTTTCACCTGATTTTGCTTAAAAAAATTAAGTTTATTTAATTTATATTAGTTTTATTTAAAAATATTTTTTACTTTATAAATTTATTTTGGCTTTTTCCTAAATATTTGTAGTTTCTGCATTTTCTTATTTTTCTATTATTTAAAGGGATTTTTTAGGTTCTGTCTCATTTTCTTTAATTATTTAATAATGGTTTACTTGTTCGAATTATTTTTTACTTGGAATTTATTCAATTTTAATTGGATCGTTTAAATTATCTTTTTGGTCTTAAATTTATTCTTTTAAAGTATCTAAAAAATGTTAAGTATTTTATTATATAAATGATTTAACTTCTGGATTTTTTTCTAGATCTATATCTTTAAATTTAGGAATGAAGTTTTAAATTAAATGTATAATTTGATCCCATTGCTATTTTTATTCATTTTCTTTTTCTATATTTTAATGATTTTCTGATTTTTAATTCGATTACGGATTGAGAATTTATTATTTATTATTCTCCTCTACTTACAAATTATTTTTAGTTTTTTTAGTATTAGTAATTTTATTTTTCGGTATCTGATTATCTGTTTTTTTTTTAATTTTAGGTATTAATTTAGGTTTAATTGTTTTTTCTTTGGCAGGCTATGGCTTATTTTCATAGGGTATGATTTTTTATTAAACTTGGCTTTATATATTCATTTATTGGTTTTATTTTTTAGCTAGGTTTAAAATAAAATATATTTAATATTAAATTTATTAGATAAAAGAAAAATTTTTTACTTTCACTTTATTTATTATTGTAAAAACCTTTTAGATAATTTATATATTAAGTTAACATTTTTCTTATATAGTACCCTCTCCATATTTTTTATATAAATATAGCATATGCATCAAGATTAAATACCTTATAAATACATTGAGTTTATATTAAAACATGGTTATTAAAATTTGAATTATAGTTATTGTTTTTACTTATTATTAATTTAAATTGTTTTTTTATTTTTTAGGAAATTTGCTTTAGTTTTTGAATTATTCTTTATTCAGATTTTTGTTGATCTAAATGGGATTATTATGAAATTAGTCAATATTAATTTTTAATTTTTTTTTTGAACTACTCTGCTTGAAATCAGTTCTTTAGGTTTTTATCCCTGAATTTTGACGAGAATGTTTGCTAATTTTTAAAATTGTAAAAATAAATAATTAAATTAAATTCATAAAACTATTTTATTTTAATAATATACACGCTTTCTAGATTTAATTTTAAAAACGGCTAGCTTTTATTTTTCCTTAAGATTTGGGAATGCTTATCTTAATTCTAAAAATTTAAAGCTTTATTTTTATTTATAGGATTTATCTATTATATTTGAAATTCACTGCTTTATTTTTATTAATTGCGATCTTAAATTTAATGCAAATGCAAATGCTATGATTTAGATTTTTACTTTTTGAAGCTGCTGTTTTCCTAGGTATTAATTAAAAAGTAAATAATTTATATATTTAAATTTCCTTTACTAAATAATTTCTTATAAATACTTAAAATAATGTATGATAAGTTAAATTTACCCTCGGAAAAAAATTCGAAAAAGTTTGTTCAATATACTGTTATTATAAATTTTGAATGTTTTTAGCAGACTTAATGCCGTTTTTTTTTATATTTTCTTCTATTTATACAGGTTGATGTGTAATTTCTAAGTTGTTCAATAGTTTATTAGGAGTGGCGAAATTGGTTTTTGAAAGAGATTTTTTTAAATTTTAAGGAGAACGGAAAGATTTTTTTAAGTTTTTTCTTTTATCTGTGTTTTTGTGAAAATTTTTGTTTTTTATTTCATTTTTTTCTTTTATTTGCTTTTCTTCCTTACTTTACTCTTATTTATTAAATTGCATTAAAGAACTGTAAAATTTGTTTTTAATATTTTTTATATTGTTTTTAGCAGGACTTTTAAATTTATTAGGAGATTTTGACTTTGATTTAGCTTTTTTTTATAGATTCATGTTTTTTGGAATTATAGACGATTGTTTTTTCAATAGAGATTAGCTTTAAGAACTTATTTTTTGGAAATTATTTATTTAATAAGATTTTATATCGACATTACTTATTTATTTCTGTCTTTAATTATTTAATTTTTTTATTGGTTTTTTTTATTTTTGCTTAGGTGCTATTTACTCCTATTCTTTTTATTATTGCAACACTTTATTAAATTATTATACTGAATATAAATAATGGGTTTAATATTGAATTTGCTAAAATTAATAATATTTTAGGTTTACATTAATATTCTGAGCTAAAATTCATGCTTTATACACTAGGAATAAATTACAAAGGCTCGTAAAATTTAGTTTAACTATTACCTAGATTGGCAATTTCTAAATAATAATAAAAAATTCTATTGTTTGTTTTAATTGAAAATTTATATAAAAATTTATTACTTTGCGATAGAGTCATATCATCTTTGCTTTTATTAGATAAAAAATTTTTTTTTTTGTAATTTTTTTACTTTGAAGAATATTAATTTTCTTGCATCGATATTTTTGTTGATCGAGTTAATATTTCTGTTTGTTTTTTAGATTTTTTGTTTTTGAAAATTTAATAATTAATAGTATAATATATAATTAATTTATTATAATTAAGTTGAATATGGAATTGATTTAAAAGTAGATTTATTATATTTGAATAAATTTTTTTAATGATTTTTAAGATTCCAGTTATGAATAGGAATTATTTATCTAGTAATTAATTAAATTAATTCTAATTTATAAGTAATGATTTAAAAGAATAAATATCTTAATAAAAAATCTAATAAAATTAAAATTAATAAAAAAAATTGAAAAAGAGTATAAAGATAGTTAATAATAAGGCAAAAGACAAAAATAAAAATTAAAAATGCAAGCAAAAATAAATCACGGTAATAATTTTTATAATAAAGAAAGTGTTAAGTTTTGTTTTAGAAATATATTTTTATTAGAAAATATAATTTTTTTAGTAAAATTTATTTTTAAATTAAATAATATATTTAGATAAAGTGCATTCAAAGCTTTTTTAGGAAGATAATGTTTGGCTAGTGATTTATTTAGGATTTTGTTTTTGTTTATTGCAGACTTCTTACTCGAGCTTTTAGGAATTTTTACCGTTAATTATGCAATAAGAAGAAATTAAGTATATATCGAATTTGTGTTTGGGGTTTTTATATTCGGCCCACTGTTTTAGCGAATTGTTTATTTCACCGTTTATTTTTTCTCTTTATAAGGGCCACTAGCGAAGGTATTTATTTTTTTTCACTTCGTTGACTTTTTTGAATTTAGTTATGGCATTTTAAAGTTTGATTCAGTGTTTTGTAATTAAAATTTAGGATTTTATTTCTATAAAAATAAAGAAGATAACAATTTCTAATAATTATTTAAATAATCATAATAATTTTTTTTTTTGGAATATAGGAATATGAAGATGAGAGTTCTAAATATTTTTACTGCAATCCGATGTAATTTTTTAAATTAAAAGATATAATTTATCTAATTCTATTTAAAACTAATATATATAATTTATCTAATTTTATTTAAAACAATAATAATTTTTCAAATTTTATAAAATTTAGTTTTTACTTTCCTTATTGTTTGATAAGCTCGATCTTATGTGGCATAGGTGGGTCTATTATTTGGCTTACTTAAGGAATATATATGTGCAAATGTTGTAGACCGTAAAAATATTTTTCTAAATATAAAAAACTAAAAATTAATCTATAAAAGCTCTTAAACAAAAATAATTTTTATTTAGATGGAATAGAGGGAGATTTTCAGGATTATTTTTTTTAGTTTTTAATTTCTCACTAGTTTCTGGAAATTTTATGGGATACTATATTTTGAAGGAAGGATATCTTATATTTTACTATTTTGCTTGTGCTTCTATTTGTATATTAGCATCATTTTTCTTTCTTTTTACAATATAGCCTAAGCCTTTAGTAAGATTTTATAAATATATTTAAAATAATATTAATTAGTCAATAAAATAAATTTTATTTAAAAGAAAAAAACAATTGTAAACTAAACGTTAGTTTTTAAATCAATGGTTTCGAATAATAACAAAAGCTTTTTTACAAGATACAATTTGTCAAAATTTTCGAATAAAAAGATTTAGAAAAGACCTTAGATTTTGAAAAACGCATCATTTTAAGATAATATTATAAGAGGAATGAAGAGTGGTTCTAAATAATCTGTAATATTTTAAAATAAAAACAAAAGCTTTGCTTATTAAAAGAGTATTTTGCAGGGAAATAATTCTTATATGATTTTGAGCAATAATTCAAGAGTAAATTTGGAATATAATAATTAGTCTGATAAAAAAATGGATAGTTAAGATGACAGAATTGTAGAAGAAGATATAGAAATAAATGAGAAGGATAGAAGAATTAGTGAATTTTAAAATAGACTGATAAGGTAAAATTATCAAAAATATATTTAAGGTAAAATGGGAAATTAAGAATGGAATTTGGATATAAATAACTCGCAAAGAGTACCGGAAGAGCCAGAAAATTTAAATTAAAGTTAATAGGAAAATTTTAAATTGGGAAGTTCTTTTTACTCTGTAAAAAATTAAAATGGATAAATTTCAGAAAATTAAGATGAAATAGATAATCTTGAAATTAAAAAGCAAAAAAATGATGATAAATAATAAGAAGAATAAACATTTTAGGTATAGAATTTAGACAGTTTGGCGAATAGTGTCGATATGATAAAATAAACAAATGGATCTGATTATTAGACTAGTTCTGAAAAAAGTTAAGGTTAAGGTAAAATATAAAAAGAAAGTAATTTTTCTTTGCTAGATTTATAAAAAGAATAGAGTTAAATTTTGGTGAAGGAAGACATGGATTTGGTGGGTATGAGGAATTAGATTAAAAATGAACAATTATAATTTAACCCCAATGACAGTCAATATTAAAGCGAAATAAAATTATTCCCTACAATTTAAAATCCATTTTCTTCTAGACTATACTATTTGGATAATAGTTTGAATGATATGTTGAATTCGGTAATAAAATATTAAAATAACGAAAAAAAATAAGATAAATTTTATTTAAATGTTTAGGAGAGTGCAAATAAAGAAGACTAAGATGAAATTTTTATGAATAACATGATTTTTGGTAAAACATTTACTGAAGAAAGAGGTTTTTATAATTTTGTTTATAAAAATAAAAAAAAATCTAAGAGAAATAGAGCGATGTAATAAATGGCATAAGATGGCTATAATAAAAGTATTAGTCATATAATTCCTCATTTGAAGCAGAGCAGGCTGGGAACCAGTTCTTAAATGACAAATACTAATTATAAGTAAATACTTTTTATTTTATATTTTGTTTTCTATTTTTATATTTATTATCTATCTTTATATTTTTTTATAAATTTAAGTTTTTTTTCTACTTTTATATTTATTTTCTATCTTTTTATATTTTTAAAATCTTTTTCTATATTTTTTAAACTTGGATAAGGAATTACTCTATGTATGATTAAATTGTGATGGATAAATCTGTTTCTAGTTTCGGGCATAAAGGAGGAAGTCAACTGCAAGCGAACAAAACAATAGTCTAGGGAGGGTCTAGTGAAGAAGTTTTGACTTACAGAGACTTTTTGACCTTTTTGAGACATGATAAAACTATAAGAAATTTGATACCTTTATACATTTTATCGGGGTTATTTTACGGCTTTTGGTAGAAATTGGGGCCAATTGTGGTTTAATTTACTAAGGTATTTAATATTTATATTTAATATTTAACACTTCTATTTTTAGGTTTAATTTTTAAAATATTTTTATTTTTTTTAGTAGGAAAAAATGAACATCATGTACAAAAATATTTATGATGACACTGGGGTTATTTTTATTATTTCCGGTATAGTTTAGTTTTTTTTAGGCCCAATTTTTGGTTATACCTTTGATTTGGCTAATGCGAAGTGGAAAAAAAGAATTATGGCTTTACTATTAATTATTTGCTTTATTGCTTTGGCCTTATTTCCTCTTCCTTTTATAGATACATAAGCTTTTTACCACACAGATGACAAAAGAACTGGATAAATTATATTTACTTTAATAGGAGTTTTGTTCGGTATATTCAATTGTGGAGTAAATACAACTGGTAAAAATAATTAATTTAAAGCAAATTTTAAACTATATACTAGTAACATTGCATTTTTTCATGATAAATAAATTTAAATTTGAAACTAGGTGGACCGATAAGAAGTGGAGCATTTAAAAGTGAAAGAAGACTAGTTTTAAGTTTTGCAACTTATAGATTAGTATATTTCGCATCTATAGCTGTATCATTTTTCTGTACTTTAGGAGTGCCATATTCTGTGATTCCTTTTGTTATTCCGGTAATTTTACTTATATTTGCAATAATTTCAGTGAAAACCATTTTATTTAATCACAAGTATTGAGATAATAATATCATTTTAATAGTATTTTTCATTAATAGTAGGTACAATGAAAAATTATTTAATTTATTTTGTAAAAAAAAAAAATTATGTTTTTATAATTTAGTTATATATGCTAATAAAGAATAAATCTATTATATAAATTTATTAATTTTTAAATACCTGTAAACAATTATATAGGAGTAAGCTACTATTAGTTAATTATAATTTCTACTTTAAAATATTCATAGACAAATTAAATAAATATATAAATGAATGAATATAAGACAAATTATAATTTTACTACCTATATAGAAAATAATAATGATAAGTAAACATTTTATAAACTACTATAAATATTTAAATAAATTGAATTTATTAAGTATGTTATTATATTTGAGATTTTTTTGTTTCTTGCAAAATTTTTCTGATTAAAAATCATTCTTCCAACTTATTATCTCCTCTGACATACAATACATTATTACATCTAAGTTTTAAAAAAAAATTACAATATTGCTAAAATTATATTTATTTATTTTTTATATTATATATAAAAAAATGCCCAATTTTATTAGTGTAGACATTTAAAAAGTAAGATTCTAAATTGAAATATTTTAGTAGATTTATAGTGTTTTTGAAAAGTGCGTTTTAATTAATTTTTTATGATTTATATTACCTAATTAAAATATTTCCTAAAGATCCTTAGCATTCTCCTTTAACCCACTCTTCAGCTTCCAATAACTGTATAAATTAATTTATAAATTAGAATGTTTTTTACTTAATTTGAAAATTTATAGCCAAAATAAGATGGGCATAAATTTAATATATTAAATTAAATTAAATTACCTATAGATTCATGTACTGGTCAGTTGATAATAATTTTCCCTGAAATAAATAAATGGTTAAAAAGAAATAAATATAATTATTAGAATTTTAAGTTTATTTTTTACTCTTAATTCCCAGCCCCATTTTAATTTTACAGCAACTTATTTTCCTACTAATTCTTATAAGAAAGGTTTGGGTTGTATAGTTAAATTCTGAGATTTAAATAAAAAAATTAATAAGAGTTTTTTGTAAATGATGCGATAATAAATTAAATATATTTGGAAAAAAATTGCTTAATTTTTACATCCATTTATTTGAATTGATTTTATTTTTTGAGTGTGTTTTTTGTTGTTTGAATTTTTTTTAGTTTTTTAATTTGCTTTTATTATATTTTTAAAAGGAAATTTAATAAACTAATAATTGATTCTCTTAAATTAATTTAATAATTTTTATTCTTGTATTTTTCTTAGACATTAATTTACAAAAACAATAATAATTATAATGATAATTATAGTAGTAGATAGTTATAAAGAAATAATAATTTCATAAATAAATTAAGTAAATTAGTCTGAACTTATATTTAAATGTAATTAAAATAGGTATTTTTATAAAAACAAAATATTATGTGTAACCAGTTTGAAATTTGAAATTTTAATAATTAAATAATAATTAATTGTATTAATAAACTTCTAAACATAGGATATATAATAAAATTTAGCTGATTTTTCTAAATTTAAAATTATAAATGATAAATTTTTAATATTTTTTTTTAATTAATAAAATATACAAATTTAGTTACTAAGAATATATTTTATCATAAAAAAATAGGCAAAATTAGGACGGAAACAAGAAGCATTATAAGGATGGAAATATATTATTTTTTTTTATTGTTTAAATTTTGAAGTTCTTTAATTTTTTTATATAGACTTTCTTTTTCGTAATTTTATTTTTGTATGATTTATTTTAGCTCTTTGTTTTTTTTGTTTTGAAAGATTAATTTTAAGTGCTCTTTTTCCACTGCTTGCTCCAATTCTTAGCAATAATTTTAGTTGTCTTTGTTAACCTGGTTGTTATTTTATTTATTTTATTTTTTTGGATTTTATTTCAAAATTTAACTATTTTTATTTTCGTTTCTAGTAATACTATGTTGCGAATTATTTAAATGTTGGGATTTATTTAAAAATTCCATATTTTCACTGGTAAAAGAACTCATTTTCATATCATCTTCCAAATCTTGTATAAAGGCTAGTCTTTTTTGGAAATTTTCCTTTTGAATATTTAACTATTTATTTTCTTGCTAAAGTAGATTTACTTGACCTTGTAATTAATTAACTTAATTTTAGTAATTTATTATTTCCTTATTTTTATCTTCCAATTAAGTTTACAAATTTTACTGCTCTTCTTTAATTTCTTTTTGACTAAAGAGTTATTAATTTTATTGTTCTTGTTAAGAACTATATTAATTTTGATTTTAATTCATATTTTAATTTATTTTTTATTAAGATTCGTTATACTGCTTTTTAAATATGCTCTAGAAAAAATAAATTCATTTAAATTAGAATACTGATATTATCAATAATTATTTTATTACCTATTGTTGTATATAGTTTTCTTGATTTTTTTAATTACTTCTAGGTTCTGAGTCTTATCTTAAATATTAAAATTTTAAAGTATTATATTATTGAAAATTTTTCAGATTATTTCAAGAGTATATATTAAATAAAATTATTTACTGATATTAAGGTTGTAATAAATTTTCAGAATTATGAACTATATTATTTTAAATGAAGCTGTCATTTTTTGCGCTTTAAGTTTAAGATTCGGTAAAAATGCCGTCAATATCCTTATTATTATTGTTTGCTTGTATAAAGGAGTTTTTTTAAGATTATTAATAGCTGTGTTCTAAATAAAGCAATTTTTTTTCTTAGATTTACATTTGTTATTGCAAAAATAGTATTTTTTCATTTTTTTGTTCTAATTCCATTTGTAACATTGACATACTTTGGCTAGTTTCGAGAGATCTTTTCGAGTATTCTTGACTTAATATTAAAAAATTTGAATTAAATTTATTAATAAAAACTTAAACTATATTTACTTAATGAATTCTTATAATTAGTACATATTTTTTGTACGATAGAAATATGTACCAATAAAAATTTTTAAATAGATTTTTAAAATTTATATAAATAATTGGGATTATTTTTACTTAATAAGCTGTATTTGGTCTTTAAGAAGTTGAATATTTTTACTTTGTTATTCATTTTATAATTTGAGATTTTCTTGGATATATGATTGAGATGAAAAAAGATTTTTACTTTGGGATGATTAATCTTATAGACCTTATTAAATTATTTGTTCTTTTTTTTGCAGTTGAGAATTTAAAGTAGTAATCTATTCCTCTAAATCGGCTTTCTCTTGTTTTTGGTTTTTAATTTACTTTTTTAGCTTTCTTATTTATTCCTCTTATTCTTCTGACTGCTCCTCAAATTCTTTCAGCGATTTCTAAAAGTAAAATAAGATAATTAAAATTTTCAAATTAGGAAATTTAAAAATTAAAAATTGTGAATTATTTACATTTTTAAGTTTAAGATTTTTCAATTCTTTTTCTTAACTTTGAATGGTTGATTAAAATTCTTTGATTTAATTTTACAAATCATGCTAAATTGACTGTTATTTTTTCAATTCTTGTTCGTCTTGTTTTTGCTAATATTTATATTTTTCCTCCAATTAGTTCATTTATTCTTATAAATCTTGTTAAAATTTTAAAAACTCTTAGCTTTTTTAAGTTGTATCAAATTATTTTTCAAGCTATAAATCTTTGAATTATTGAATTAATTGCTAATATTTGCCTTATATTATATTTTATATTAGGTTTAAGTTTTTTAGTGAAAATAAAATAAATTAAATAGAATTAAATTAAATTGCTTAAATAGATTTAAAATATAATTTATTACTTTCTATTTGATTTGAAAATAATTAATTATCTAACTTTTCTTATTAGAGCTATTTTATTTTTTGTTGGCTTTCTTCATTCATTTGTTAGAACTAATTTTTTTATTTATCTATTTATTCTTTTTATTTTTATATGTTTAAGTATTACTATTTAATTTTTTCAATTTCTTATTCTTGTTCAAGGCATTTCAAATGAAAATATGTGGAATTTCCCTATATTTTTAGATAATAAACAATTTGTATATTTTAATTTTAAAAAAAATGATATAAACAATTTTTATTTTACCATTTTGCTGATAGAACTCATGATATGTTACTTTTAAGAATTAATGAGACTGGTATTTAACTATTTTTCACTTTGAACATGGCTCAAAAACTTTTATTATTTATGTTCATTAATTCCATTTAATGAATTGTTGTTCTGGTTTTCAATGAATGAATTATTTATTGAATTGTTTTAGGTATGGTCTCGTAGTTACTATGAAGACCCTTCTTCCATTTATAAGGAATATTTTAAGTTAATTTATTTATTTGTTTGTTTGTTTAAATATTTATTTTATTTTTCGTATATAATATGTGATTTAACATTGTTTTTTATAATAAAATATTATACAAGTATGTTAAAAATTATTATTATATATAGGAAAAAAACTATTACAAATTTTGTGGAGAGTTAACATAAAAAATCTCAACCATTAATATTATAAAAAAGATATATTTCGCTTATTTGGTTGATTTAGATATAAATAATGATAAGAATATTTTTAAAAATTTCGAGTAGGTTATTAAAATTTATAGTATAATAAATTATATAAGTTTGTTAATATAAAAATTAATTATTGTTATATAGATGATTAGAGATAATTTATGATAATGTTAAAAATAAAATACCATAATTGCTTATTTAGTTATAATTTTTTCATTAATATTTATTAATTATTATAGTAAACTCCATTATTGCATTATGAAACAGTAGAATCATTTGGGTATGAAACACCAAGCACTACACATTCTATTTGTCATAATACTTCTTGAAGTGTCATTTTCTTGAGTTTCTTCTAAATTTAAATTATCAAAAAATTAAAAATTAAAAATAAAATAATATAAGACAAATTTAAAATAATAAAATTATTGTGATTACACTATTTATTAGACTAATTGGTGACTTTGGCAAGATTTAACTATTTTTTTTGTTTTAGGAAGTTGGCGTGGTATTAATTATTTTATTCTTAGTTTATATTTTAATTTTAATTTTGAGTATTTTAGTTGTAAGTTTTATTTTGACTTTGTAAATAGAATTATTCACTTTAGGTTGTAGAATTTCTTTGTTAAGAATTTTAGATTTTACTCTGAATATTTTATTTAGTATTTTTAAAGGTTGAAAGTTAGTCTGCGAAATTTTTTTAAATTTGCTATAGTTCTTCGTTTTCTTTGTTGGAAGTGTTCAACCTGGTACTTTCTCTTATTGATTTTACACTATTTCTGTAAGATTCTTGTAGCTCTTATTTTCTTTTTTAATTTTAAGCTATAATTGTTCTTGTTTCATTTAAACACTTTTCTAGCATTGAACTTAAATTATTCGTATTTTCTAATTGATTGTTTTAATTTTAGCCCTAATTTTAACTTTAACTTTAATTATATTGTTGACTTTAATTTATATTTTATGTTTGGCTTCGATTTTAGGTATTTTAACTATAATTGTTTGAAATATTACTATTGTAGTTTTGAATCGAATTATTATTATAAGGTGTTAAGTGGTGGCTTTAACTGTTGTAGTTTTGGTAGTTTGCTTATGTTGAATTTTAAGAATTATAAGAAATATTTTAAATTTAGTTGAAATTTTAGCTTTTTTCATTGAACTAAATTTATTCTTTTTATTTTTATTCTTATTAAAATTATTAATGCTATTAAAAATTAGCTGTAGAATTAAAATCTTATTGTGAATGTTATGTTTTTTCTAAATGAGAAATGTTTTATTAAGATTATTTCAAGTATTAATTTTAATAATTTTGTTCGTTATTGTTCGGGTTTTCTTATACTGACCAATTGCTTTATATGAATTAATATATTTATTATATTTCTGGCCTTGTTTCTGGATTTTCATCACACATCATAACTATAATGCTAGATAAGTTTCTGGAATATCTGTTTTTTAATTTTTTTATTTCCTCCTATAATAATGAGGAGTTGAAGTAACTATTTTATTTATTAAAATTTAACATTATCTTAATAAATAAGTAAATCATCTATATATAAAATTTTTATTTAAACTTTTAAGAATATAAAATTTACTTATTATCATAATCATACAGTGAAAGACAATTGTTTAGATTTGAAAGTTCCAAAAAAATTAGACCTATTGCGAAAATATCGTTTGGCTTTGTAGCATAGTGATTAAAATTTTGAATTTTGAACTCATCAGAGTCCACAACAGTATTTTGCTATTCGGAATTGATTTAGTAGAAAACTTCAGGGGATAAGTAGCTATTTTTTTCAAGGCAAATTTGTTATTTAGATTTGAAAAAAGCGTCTCCAAAACCCCACTGGTCTATAATTTTGATTTGACCGTTCTCTGTTAAAGCAATATTATTTGACTTTAAATCTCCATGTACTAAATTTTTATTATGAAGCTAAGTAACACCCTAAATTATCATGTAAAAAAGATTCATTAACATATCTTCTTCATAAAAATCCTGGTATAAAAATTGAGTTATGGGTAATTGTTTTTTAAGTAAAATTTTTTTAATTATATTTATTTATTTTAGGTTTTGTTTTTTTAAATTACGCTGTTTGTTTATCTTGCTTAAATATCTTCTTCCAAATCCATATTCCACCCTTCGTAAATAAAATTTGTTTTTGTTCCATTTTATGTGTTTTCAGTTATTTAAAAATCCACTATGTTTAGAATGTAGGGATGTTGTACTTGGAATCTTTTTTCCAATATTTTTTGCTAGTTTTCGACACTTAATGGACTATGCACAACTTTAAATACCTATAAAATAAGTAAAAATAGAAAACTTAAATAAATATATAAATATATAAAATTTTTGTAAAAAAAATAAAATTAATATTTTATTTCATATATTTATCTTAAATTCTTATTTACAGCAATTTATTGTTAATCTTTTTTCATGAGGACATAGCCAGAAGGAATTTGGGCAATAATTTGATATTATTCTAATACTTTTGCTGACATTGTTAGAATTTTGGCTACTAGTTTTTTTATTATATATTTGTAATTTTAATTTTTTGGAATTTGGTTTAAATATTTTTACTTTAATTAAATTGATTGATTAAATAATTGAATTATTGGTATATTCAATCATTATTTGTATACGGAAATTCGAAATCCAATCTGTTTAATAACGAATAAAAATAAGGACTTTTTATTGTTTATATAAATTTTAGTCTTATCTTATAATTCGTACCTAAATGTGAAATTAAATTTATTCAAATATAAGAGTTTATTTTGCTATTAATATGCACCACATATAAATAGAAAATATGACTTAAATATTTATAAAAATTTAATAAAGATTTGTATTAAATTATAAGTTTTAATTTTGTTGAAAATTATTAATTCCTTAGCATTACTATTAAAAAGAATAATTTGTTATTGTTAATTAATAGTTTCTAATAATTAAAATATAATTATTTAATAAATCAATAAATATTAAAAGTATTATAAAAACAAAGAATTACTGAAATATTAAAAATGAACTATTTCATGAGTACAATTGTTTTGATAACCTTTATTCTGGTTTAAGAAACCTTTTGCTATAAAAAATAAGAGTTT
Organism: Pseudocohnilembus persalinus; assembly: GCA_001447515.1. Classification (NCBI taxonomy): domain Eukaryota; phylum Ciliophora; class Oligohymenophorea; order Philasterida; family Pseudocohnilembidae; genus Pseudocohnilembus; species Pseudocohnilembus persalinus. The sequence continues at coordinate 22,526 of LDAU01000258.1, forward strand.
CCCAAAGAAAAGAAAGGGAATTTCACTATGGAATAAGAGGAAGTTATAGTGTAAAATTTATTCGATATAGAAGATGAGATCGGAGAAATTATCAGTAATAAAAATAAAATAACAAAATCATAAAAAATTAAAATTTTAATATTTAAATTCATTCAAAAAAGATTACGGTTATTTAAATTATTTATAATAATTTATATGTATGAAATATATTTACCAAAAATTATAATTAAAGCTTTAAGTACTTTGGGCGATATGGACATTTAAACTATGTAGTATTTTATTTATTTTTACTATGAGTAATGGTTGGAAGCTAATAGTGAAGAAGAAAGGGTACAAATAGAACAATTACTATAAAATGTTATTTCATAAGGAACTTCTTAATTTAACATAACGACTTAAAGGTCTCCGAATTCTCACTGTTAAACTTGTTATAATACCAGGACTTTATCAGGTTTTTACCCGAATATGTATAAATACGATCCTATTTTAGGTCAGAAAAAACTTTGATATAAAAAAAATTTAATTAATATAAATTTTTAATTTATTTTAATTAATAGAGTAATTTTTAAATTAGCTAATTAAATTATAAAATATTTATTTTTTTATAGGTGTAAGGACAATTTACAGTTTGAGCATGCCACCAAAAGTTGGTTTATCTTTGTAAGGAATTAAATTAAGTTCAGATATTTAAATTTTCATTGACATTACTGAAGAAGACGGTAGTTATGTTCCTTACGCTAACTTTACATGTAAAGGATCTATTAATGTTTCATATCTAAAATTTAACAGATTTGTTACTTTCAACGTAAATAGTTTTAAATTAAGCGAAATCACTTACAAACAAGAGTAAACATAAGATGGAACTGTGGACGAGAAATAGGGAAGCTTATTTTTAGAAGCTTTTTTCTAAAAAATAAAGTATGGAATAAACAGCTACTTGTATAAAAATTACTTGGTTATTGTATCGTGAGTTTAATATTATTGCTGAAATTTGCATAAAACAATTATAAAATTTTTAGTTACGTTTTTTATGAAAAATTACAAGTATAAAATTATATTTAATATTTATATATACAATTCTATATATATTTATATTAATCATTATATTGAAACAAAAATTTGGTTATCCTCTTTATCTAAGAAATTTATTTCTTATTCTTGTTCTACAAGTGAAATTACCTATAAATAAAAGAATTTTAATTTTTATGCATATTTTGCAATATTATTGTTTTTGGCAATAAATTAATTTAGGTTTAAATTACTTGGAAAATTATATCATCTATTATTTCTTTTTCTATCGATTTGGACAAGTAGTTATAGAATTACTGGTACTCAACTATATTATTTTTCTATAAATAATTAAGTGAATATAAAAATTTTTAATTAGAAAAAATAATGATACTTTTAACTTAAATTTTGCTTACATTAACAAGGCTTTTGAGATCAGAATATAATACTTTAGAAATTTGATTATAGTTTGTATAAGAACCGTTTTATTTCTGTTTAATTTTTTCTTGCTAATATTTTTAACTGTTAAATTTGTTTTTTTAAGAACCTTGTGTATCTTTTTTTTATTGTTTATTTACTTATTCATTTTAATTTTTATGCTAATTTTAAAATATTTCTTGATCTTAATTTTGCTCTTAATTTTCTTAGTTTTTGGCTTGATCAATTAAAAATTTATCATCAAATTCTTCAAAAATTTATGGTTTCTCTTTTTAAGATTATCCTATATTTTCTGAGTTTTCATTAGTTGGTTGTTTAAATTAATTTTTATATTATTATTAATTTTAATTCTATAATAACTCATCTTAGTTATTTTAAACAAATTGATCAAATTCTTCGGAAAAAGTTTTTTTTTTCTCAGTCAAGAAATTTCTCTTTAAAAGGAAAAGTAATATAAATATTAAGAGGACGAATGCGACTTAAAGTTAGAATTTTTTGTTTTTTAGGTTGGAATTATCTTTTTTAATCAGTTGGATATGGTTTTCTAAAATTTTTTTATTTTTTTATTATAAATTATTTTACTATTAAAAAAGCTCTGCTTCTGTTTACTAAAAAGTTGGCTTTCCCTTTAAATTAAAAAAATTAATTATATATAATTTAAATTGAATAGACAATTTTATAAAAAAATAACTTAAAATTACAGTAATTTGCTCTGAAATTCTACTTTTGGGATTTCCAGTGTACATTTTTTCTTAAGTTTATTTTATCGGCTCTGATTTTCTTGATTTAGGTTGTTTTTGATTAAATTTAAGTTAGTTGTCTTCTAAAATTTAGGTTTATTGAATATTATTAGTATTTTGAATTGGTTGTAAAGGAGACTTAATAACAGATTGCTAAATTATTGAGTTTTAGTTAAAATTATTTAAGCTTTTTTTATTGTCTTAGGTAAACTAATTTTAATATGCTTGATTTTAAGTAGTTCTTTTCACTACTTCATTTTCTTTATTCGAAATTTCGCTATAAGAATTGTGGCTAGTTGATTTACTTATTGTGTTCAATTATGTTGGGAAGGTATTCTATTCTAAGTTAGGATACATTTGCTAAAATTTATTTAACTTTGATATTTATTTATTGTGGATTTTATTTTTATTTTATTATTTTTTATATATTTGATTAATAAACCTAATATTAACTAGAATTTGAATTTAAAATAAATGAATGGACAATAATTAGCTACCTTGGCATTTTAATTTAGAAATTCAGTTCAAAATTAAAAGTTAGGAATATTTTTATTTTAAAATACTTTACTTAAAATTTTATTAACAAAATAAATTAAAAATTAAATAAGTAGAAGCAGAAATAAATTAATTTTATTTTATTTAATCATTTTAGCTGGTTTTCCATTCCGGCCATTTCCTTCATCATTTAGTTAAACTCCTTGAAAGATATTTTTCCATCATTATTTTTATCTATTTAAGCAACTAGTTGTTACCACTAGTTTTGATTATATTCGTTCATGTCTTAGCCAAGTATTTTTTAGAGCTCTTCTAAAGTGATAAAACCGTTTTTATCAGAATCAAAATAGTCAAAGGCTTCTCTGAGCTGTTACTTAACTAAATTTTACTGATATTCGTAGGTTCCCATGACAAATTCGCTGTAATTGATAATTCCATTGTCATCCACGTCGATTCTGCTGAAAATTTCATTACATTCCCTTTCTGCAGCTTCAGGGGTCATTGTTTGTTCGTAGTAAGCTAAAATTTCTTCTCTACTAAGAGTTCCATCTTTATTTGTGTCGAATGAAAGGAAGGCCTTATAAAAAAATAAATTTATATTAATTATTAAAGTAAAATTTAAAAAAAACTTTTTTTGAAATATATTTAAAATAATTATAGTTTTTTATAATTTATTTTTTTGTTACTTGAGAGATTTCATCTCTTGTTTATTTGATTGCAAATTACTAACTGATGAAAATGAGTGCTGCTTCTTGCAGTTTGTTTTTAGCTTGAAATTTTTTAAGTTTTTTCATGAACTGGTCTTGGACTTTTTGACTGACCTTAGTTATTTTTGAAAAATATAAATGATAATTAATTATCAATTAATAAATTTATAAATCGAAATAATTTTTGTTTAAATATGTATATTTATAAATATACTTATTCTTCTGGAGCTTATTCAAGCCATTCATGTTGTAAAGCTTCTTCAGCCGAAAATCTTGTAACCGGATCGATTTCCATAAGTTTTTTGATGAAATCTTAAGCCAAATTAGAAATTCCACCTTTTTTTTCATCCCAAATATCCCCAGGAAATTAGTATTTACCAGTTTTAACCTAAAGTTGATTAAATTTTTTATTTATATTATATTATAATTAAAAAATGTTTTTTTATATAATAAATTAAAAATTTCATTTTAATAATTATTTTACTTTGCTAAGAATAGAGGGTAAATCTTCTGCGAAAAAAGGAGGTTCCCCGGATAAAATCGTGTAAATTATGGCACCTAAACTCCAAATATCACACTTTTCGTTATAAGGTTTTTTGCTCACAATTTCCTGAAAATAATTAAAAATTTTTAAATTTATTTACAAATTTAGAATTTAAATTTAGAAATTTGAAATTAAATTATTCTATTTTTTTTACAGGGGCAATATAGAAAGGAGTTCCGATTAAATCTGTGTTTTTTTTTGTGGTTAAAGTGGCAGAGCCCCAGTCAATAACTTTTATAGGATATTAAATTTGGTATTTTTCCTTTACTTCAAGCATAATATTTTCAGGTTTTAAGTCCCTGTGCATGATTTTATTTTTGTGGCAGTAAACTAAGACACTTAACACTTATTTAATTATATTACTACATTCTTTCTCTGTGATTAGCCCTTTATCTTCTAATCTTTCTAAAAGATTCTATTATTTAAAAATTTAAAAAAATATAAAAATTTTAAATTGTAATTTAGTTAATTTAATAGAGTAATATCATAATTTAATTATTTTTTTTATACTAAATTTATATGTAACTTTGAATAATAATGGTTATATATATTTTTTATAATACTCCACCTTCTATTAACTCGGTTACTACGTAGAAATAATCTTTGGAATTATAGAATTCGAATGGTTTAACTACATTAGGATGATCTATTTTTCTTAGGTATATAATATCACATGCAATTTTTGCCTGTATTTCCTCTTTCCTCATATATTATTTGATTATTTGTTTTACGACTCTAGGCGCAAATAGAAAAAATTAAGGTTTAATTAAAAATTATATTTTATTATTTATTATAAAAAATTTATATATGTATTTAAATTTTATGTATTATTTACCTTAATTCTCCAGTTTTTTTATGTCTAACCTATTTAACTACTCCGTATGATCCTTGGCCAATAACTTGTTCGACTCTATAATCATCTTAAAATTCCCCTGTTTTTTGAATTAACAATAGACTGGCTTCAGTATTTGTCCCGCTGGGTTGATTAGCTTATTGCTCGCTGCTACTACCACAACCCATTTAAATGCTTTATTTATATTTTATTAGTTTTATTTTATAAAAAAAGTTAGTTTATACTTTTTATTTTTATTTTCTATATTTTAGTTTTATTCTAGCGTATTTTTTTCTTTTTTCTATATATAAGGTAGAAATAAAAGAATTTAAACTTATTTTATCGGACTTCAGATAGTTTGATAAAGAAATAAAATTAGAGAGTAAAGTAGAATTTTAGAATTTAAGGTTGCTGGGCTTTAAGTTTTGTTTAATTAGAAAAAAATGAGGAATAAAATTTAAGTTAAATATAATTTTAAAATAGTTTTATGGACTACACTTTAAATTATAGAATTATAATTTTATATATTTTTTATTTATAAATTAAACAAATAAAGCATAATTTTTAAAATAAAAGTTTAATTTATATCTACAACAACTCTTTTAAATAAATTATGGCAGAAATCAAGTTCAAATTGTATTTAATTTTATTTTAATTTAATTTAATTCTAATTTTTTTTTGAACCTGTTTGCCTTAAATAATCAAAGTAAAACTCTTAATATTTGTTTTATTATTTTTTAAATTGAAATTTTGAATGTGGCAAAAAGTTCATTTTTCTCACTTCAACATGGCGATAACTTCAGTTTATTTGGATTGTTCTAATTTCATAACACAAGCTTCTACTTGAGAGCCGTATTAATTGGCCAATTATTTAAGGAAATTGATATAATTAGTTTTTTCGTCGTCTTTAATTTCATATGTTTTGAGGTTGGCCAAGGCGTCGACAAATAAGGCTATTATTTTTTCTATATTATTTTACATGTATTGTCCTTGAGAATTGGATAATTAAATGATGCAATTTAAAACTGAGTGTTATTCCCCGTTATCTCCTTGGAAGGGCAATAAGGGTAAAATTTGATTGAAAGCTGCTTCAAAAGGCAAAGCATCGGGAACGGCTACCAAAACTCTGCATAAAGAAGAGGCTGCGTTGTCTTTAGTGGCTTGGTCTTGACTTTTTTCGAAAACATATTTCAAAGCTTTTTTTTAAAAAAAGTTAGTTTTTAATTAATAATTATAAAAAAATTAATTGTTTAAATTTAAAAAATGGTTACCAATTAATAGGTTTTTAACATTGTCTTGGTTGAAGAATTCTTTTCCATTTTGGATCATTAATCCTAAACAATAAGAAGTGTTTCTGGAAAGTTCGTCGTCATTTTCAGTGACAGCGTTTAATAATCTGGGGAATAAGTTTTCCATAGAGTATTAGATAGTTTATTTGGAGCCTCTGTTGAAAATTTCACAGAAACAACCGACCATTTAAACTTTCCAGTCGATGTCTGCTTCTTCGGTGCAGTAGGCCATCATGGAAGGGAATAATTTTTGAAAACCGGGTAAAAATCCATCTTGTAAAGTTTCCGCAATTTGGGGGATGGTATCGGTTAAAGTTTCGAAGATTAATCCTAAATAGAATAAATTATACTTAATTTAATTTATAATAAATTAATGATTTGAAAATTTGATATATATATTATTTATTTTTATTTTTATAGAAATTACCGTCGGTTTCGTCTTCTTCTTCATCTTCTTCGTCTTCGTTTTTCAAGCAATCGATGTTTAATTCTAAGACATCTAGGATCAAATCGTATAAGTCGTCTAAATTATTGTGGATAAAGGCGGGCCCTAAATCTTTGATCATGTAGGTAATGCATTCCAAAGTATGAGCTACCATTTCTTTTTCGGCGTCATGTCTGACCATAGTGCAGAATTTGTGCCAAATATCAACATTGATTTTTTCTTCGATTTGTTGGGGGAATTTCTAGTTGCAAGGCAGTCCCTGTAAATTAATTTTTAATTAAAACATTTTTTTTTGAATGAATGAAACAAATTTATAGCTTTTTATAAATGAGTGCTCTTCGATTTTTAATTTTAAATTAAAAATTTTATAATTACTTTTTAAACTTCGGGAAGAACTCCGTTGTTGGTGCACTTGATCATACCAATAGCCATATCTTTATAGCAGAGTAAACATTATTATCTGATTGTTTCGTTGAAGTGATCCCAGAAGCTTTCTAAAATATCTAAAGTTTTTTCAAAGTAAGGTTGGAATTTCAAGGGGCAGGACTATTTTATTTAAAACATTTAAATTATTTTATTTTATAATTATTTTAAAGTTATATTTTTATATGTTTAAAAATTATATTTATTACGACAGCGAGAGATCCAAGAGCGTGGATGGCAGCTGATTTTTCTTCTATGAAACCGTCATCGACTCTGGCAGAAGTGGCTCCTTCGTGAGTTTCTTCTTCGGAATCGGTGTCTAAAGAAAATTCTTGTCCGTCTTTTTTGTAGTGGATTCCATCCTAATGAAAAGATAAGAATTAGTAAAGATTAGGATAAATAAAAAGAAATAAAATTAATATGAAATACGTATTTTTTATGGGTAATTATTAATTAAAAAAAGTTTACTTGAGAAGCGGCGGATTTGAGAGTGATGTCGATGATTTAATCGAACATATTTCCGAATTCAGATCCAATAGCGTCGGCTAGGTTGTAGAAGAAAGAGAAACAAGCTTCTTTAATATAGTAACTTTGTTAAGTAGTGGACAATAATTAGTAAATTTGTTCCAAACAGGGTTTAATGGCAGTTTCGTGGACTTCTTGGTCGTCTTTGGAGAAGTGACTGGTAATTTTGGCCAAAATGTTAATGGCTTCGGCTTTCAAAATTTCGTTTTATAATTGGTTTTGCATGTTGACTAATTCGTGCACTTATTTGTAGACTACAGGAATGTAATTTCTGAATTATTTACCAGCAGTAGAAGCGCCTATTAATTATTTTATTTAAAAGAAATTAAAATTTAATTTAGAATTATCATAAATTTAATAGTGATGTTTTAAATATTTTTTTTAAAAAATTATTACAAGAGGCGATGCAAGATAAAGCGGCTCTTTTGGTTTTTAAAGTAACATTTTATAAGTAAGGAACTTAGATCATTTGGGGAATTAATTCTGCTAAATAGATAGTAATTTAATCTTATTCCATAGAGTCGCAGAAAATATCAAGAGTGATCATAGCTCTTTCTTAAATTTTTTGGTTTAAATCTTTGAAATTTCCGACAATTTAAGGTAAAATGACAGAATGATATTCAATCAAGGCTCCTCCGAACCATTCAGCGAAAAATCCTAGACATTTAATTGTGCTTGCTCTAACTTCTGCGTTTTCGTGGTTAAGTCCCTTAAAAAAATTAAATTTATAATTAAGTTTAGGATTTTAAAAGTAATAATTTTTTAAAAAGAAGGAAAATAATTTTAAAATTAAATGAAGTTAGGTAATAAAATGGAAATAAATTGATTTGATTTAAATTTAAATTTACTCTGATAACGAAGTCGTTCATGATTGGGTTGGAGAGGTTTTTGATAAGTTAATCAGCACAAGGTTCAGCGATGGTGGCGAGTATTAAGAAACCGGAACTGGCTTTGTTAAAGTCTTCGGAGTGAATAAGCTGAGTGATAATGGTCAATAAGAAACCGTAGCATTTTTTTTTGCTTAAGTGGTGGGCCAAGGTGCCGATGGTCCAAAGGGCGCAGTCTTAAATGTTTTCGTTAGATTCCAAATCGTCTTGTTTGAAAGGGGTGGCTACTAGGTAACATAAGCATTCCAAGGTTTGTTTTAAAAGGTCGGGGTTTTTATTGAAAATTGATCTGTGTTTTTGGGCGACGACGAAAAGTAAGTCGCAGGTTTTTTCTTTAACGCTGAAGGAAATGTTGGGGTTTAATAAGAGTTTTTAGGAGATACAGTATTCTGGAAAGTTTAAAAAAATTTAATTTTTGTTTATTAAGTTTATATATAAATATTTTAATTTTAAGATTATTGTTACCAACGATAACTTTGAAATGAGAATCTAAGATGGTCAATTTAGCTTCTCCTAAATAGTCGAAGGCTTCGATGATGAGACTGACATTGTCTTCATCGTTTTAAGAAACTAATTGATCTAAAATTTGTAACAAAGGGGTGATTAATTCCTTGTATAAGTCGATTTATTTTTTTGTCATTTCGTGAATACAATCAAATAATACTAATAAACATTTTACTGCTTCTATTTAAATTTCTTTGTTTTTATCTTAAAGTGAAATAGAGAAAAATTGGTAGAAACTTTCAAAGTAGCTTTTCATGGATTCTAATAATAAGGTTTTTTTAAAAATTGTAACAATATGAAGAATAAAATTTAATAAAAATTATTAAAAAATCGGAATAATTAAAATAGATAGTAATAGATATAAATTCTAAATAGTTAGGTAAAGTTAGTTTTTTTTTTTTTTTATTTATTTTTATATAGAAGTGGAGTTAGTTTATTTACCTCCAGTAAAATCTAGGATGGTGCTTAACAGTTGGATTCCGTTTTTTCTGGTTTGGGCGTCGGCGTTTAAGTTGGTTTATTGTTCGAGGACTTGGAAAAGTTCATTCCATTGTCCGTTTTTGAGAGTCAATTGGGCGATGATTCCAATAGTGTACCCGAGTTGTTTTTTGATAACTCCGAGAGTTTCAGTGGAAAAAGTTTAAAGCAAAACGGCTTTTAACTCGGTTTGGGCTTGTTCGTCTAAAAGTTGGAAAGTTTGTAAAATGTTTTTTCTCAATAAAATGGTGGCCAAGTGTTTTAAGGACTGGTTTTGGCTTTCGGTGATGATTTTCACGAAAGGACCTACCGATTGAGCCAATTTAGAGTATTTTTTGAGAATTTTAGTAGCTTGGGCGATCTTTTCGTTTTGGCCTGATAAAAATGCGTTGAAAAGTTCTAATAATTGGTCGAAAGTGGGGGTTTAGTTTTCCATTTTTCTTGCTTTTTTTTTTTTAGTTTTTTTTTGTAAGTGATTTACTGAAATTTTATTTTATTTTTTTGTTTTTATTAGTTTATTTTGATTATTTTAGATTTTTTGTGGAGAAAATTAACTAGGTGAAAGGTAAATTTATAATTTTATTATCAATGGTATTAATTATTATAAAAAATTAGTGGTAATGGCTTTTTTTCATTTTTCTTATTCCACTTACCTTCTTGATAAGAAATATAATAATATAACCTTTTAAAAATAAACAAAAACAAAATTTTAAGCAAATATTAAATATTATAATGACACATATTTAAGAAAATATTAATAAATAAATCCTTTTAAATACTATGATAACTTATTAAGTATGAAAAATATTAAAATTTTAAATTTAAAAAGTATAAAACATTACTAAATTTATATTTTTTTTTTATATAAAAATATAAATTTTAAAATTTTAATTAAATATATATTAAACTTTTAGGTAATCTGATTTATAAAATTTTTTCTTAAACTTTTTAAAATAATATGTTTAATATTTTTTTTTAAAATATGCTTTCTTTGTTAATATTGACTTTCTTTATTCGTATCTCTTAAATTAAATTTTTTATTTTACTATTATTATAGTGAATAAAAGCATAATTACTAAAATTTATAGATCAGATACTATTACCTAATATTATTACTGCATTGGATTGATTGTTCATTTTTTAATAGCTTTTAATTGAAAAATGATATTTATTATTGAATCCCTTTATTTAAATATTATAATAAGTTTTTAATTAAGAATAATATTTAATAAACAAAAAATTTTGAAAATTAAAAAGAAGAATCAAAAAAAAATAAATTTTATCATTTAATTTAATAGTATGGCTTTGTCAATTTT